>APFE030447423.1:3223-136615 GCA_000404065.3 Pinus taeda
ATCACAAATGTCCATAAACTGAGGGCTCTTAAGTCCCTAAAAGGGTTGCTTCACTGCCTAAAGGAACAAGGTCAACTGATTACATAATCTCCCAGAAGTTCTCCATTGAAAATTGCTCATGAATGGTCAAAACTGGACCATAGTGAAAGCTCCATGCAGGCGGTGCGATGCATATCACCTTCCCAATGTACAAGGTGCGATGCATATTGTTTTTCTCCTCTGTAGGGTGTGATGGTTGGGAATGGACAAATGGCAGGGACCAAAATGCAAGGTGGAAGATCATGGAATCTGCCAGAAGCTTCCCCTCTGACACTTGCCACTCCATTTTCGACCAGGGGTGAGTAAGAGATCTTCATTCTCCAAGTGGAAGCAGGAACTATCAGAGAGAAGACACTAATAGAGATGCCAAAAGATGACTCACCTCTCTGTAATCATATATATATGGATCCCACATCACAGAGATCCGGAGGCTGGAATTTTGTAATCTATAGAGAAGTGTTGTCAGTATTCTTGTGTGCATTCACAGCGTTGGGTGATTTTGCTTTGCTTGAGGTGAAAAAAGGGCTTCTTAGCTGGAGGATGATGCTGGGTCATAGCTACTCATGGTTGTAATCCTCTTGCTACTTTTATCTGAATAAAGCTATTCTTTTTTCCTTCCATATCCTAGTGTATTTGTTTATATGTGCTTGTATATGGTTAATGTACATTTGATCCTACATTATTTGTGAATTTAGATCCTTGTTTCTTGCATAGTAGTATGTTGCTGTGATTCTATAGGTCCCTTTTGAAGCTGAGGAGACAAAGAGTGAGCAGCAAAACTCTATCAAGAAGGAGAGGGAATCGAGCACAAGACTCAGGTTGGCCCTCTTGTTTTTCCTCTCATCTATTTTCATAAAAGGAATCAACAGTAGACTTTGATTGTTTGTTTCTAAGATAGCCACACATCTTAGTGGGAATAGCAGCATCCGTGTGGACACTATTCCAGTATAACACCATCATCATGGTGGAGGGCATCGAAAAGGTTGTTTGCCTTTAGCTCCTACTCTTGAAGCACACATAGAACTCTAAGTGATAGACATATTGGAGCACATCAAACACAAAGTTTCAAACATGGAGGCTACAAAAAGTCATAGTATTGGAAACGAGCTCTCCACAGTAAGATACATTTTAGCCCACCATCTCGGGACCAAGGAAAGTGAAATAAATCGAGGTGCAAGGAGAATTGTTGAGTCCAACACTCACATTAGCCACATTTACACCTATCTCCACCACCTTTCTCGATATCTTGGTATAAATTTCCATTCAAAGCTACCTTCATCCCCTTCATTTTTCTCCTCCTGATCGTACTCTGACAAGTAGAGCTCTCCATCACCCTCAATCATCTTTGTTTGATATGGGCATGCATCTCTAGATAAGAGGTCATTTGGTTCTCCAATGCAATCCTCTATTGTTAAGAAAATTGATAAGATAACAACTCTTAAACACTCCAACCCTTTCAGTTTCTACATCCAGGAGAAAATTCCAGAAACAGGGCCTTATTGCACTAGGATCATCGATGAAGCACATCGAAGCAATGAGAAATCATTCCCTGCTAGCTTATGAGGCACATTCCATGGATGAAAATGTTTACCTTTTTGTTTCTCGTGCTTATGTACTCTATTATTTTCTCAATTGTGCATGTGCAATGCCTTCGCCCAAATTCACCCACTTTTACAAGATCACCATGATAAACATGAGATGAGTGTCACTATGACTTTGCCCAACCTCCAAGAACCAGTTATGGAAGTGGGTCTGATAAACTGACAACAAAATGAAAACCCATAGGGACTACATACCACTCAAGAGCTTGTAAGCCAAGCCAGGTGATCAATCCCTGAGCTAGTATTATTTTTCACAAAGTTTACCCCCCAACCACAACCTTGAAACTTTGTTGATGTGGTTGGAAGGCTATAACTTCACACATAGGCCTAGCTTCCAACACCTATGATGCAAAATTCCTAGTTGAGAGTATGCAATCATGAAATCTATGCCACTTTTTATGCAAGCCTTCGTACTAGTACCCAAAATTGCTTGTTATTTTCGAGAATCATGATTTAGATTACAACAATGCCAAACATTCAATCTTGAAAAAGATCTTAACCAGGACTTTCTTAGTACACAATAGATATTCCGTTAATCGTATGGTAAACATGAAAGCTACAAGTCATAAATTTATATTTGATCACAAAATTCTTAATTTCAATTGAGAATTACCAAGAAGGCTCCAAGTCCTTTCTAACTAGTTGTAACAACAATTGTTAGTCCATTCATTCATCAACCATCTAGTAACTTAACAAATCATGAAAAAGAATCATAGCTAGAGCACATCATATAGCCACATATATAAGAAAAATATAACCAAAAAAGATACCATGACAAATCAACCATAATGTCAACATGATAACCAATACAAGTACTCATATTAACATATGAAAATGTCAACCAAGTCAGGGAATTCCACGTACCACCTTACTGTAGATTGGGATAAAACAAATATCTCTTTCAGCCAATCACCCCCATGCCATATTACAAGCATTAATGTGGGATGATAAGGGTTAAACCACAATAGATCCAAGTAGGTCATCCAATGGCTAAACCATCTCAACCATCATGCATAATGATCTCACCCATACAATCTGTAAATCACTAACATCAACCATATTGGTCTCTACCCAAGATGTCTAGCGCTCTAGGAACTAGTAATTTAACCCATACCCTGTAGGGAACCCAAGTTATTTCAGGGCTCTAGATCATTTGTCCCAATCGGTAGGCTCTAGGTATAGAAAATCTTGTATATTCACAAGATCATGCAACATACTAAAGAAAATGACAAGAATCTACTTATACTTTCAACGAGTGGAAGAAAATAGATCGATGAAAACAATAATTGACAAGAGGAAGATAAATCAATGGCACATAACACAATAAGTTTTCACAGGGAAAGACACAACTCAAAATGCCTACTATCTATATTGCATTAATCAAAAAACCAAGATGTAATATAATTTTATTCTCACAAGAACAATCCCAACACTCAGTATAATCAATCCTCAACTCGTAAGAAATACCTTGGCCAACACTTAGCCATTTCTCCAGCTCTCCAAGTCCCTATTTCCTTGGGAAATTCCTATGGTTGATTAGCCCATATTAAAGGGAATCCAATGCATCCAAAACTGTGCAATCCCTTCAAGGTTTAGTTCCTGATTGCATGCACCATCTGTACAACTCAGAAAACTATACAACTAATAATACATTGTCCCTACACTCTAGTCTCAACTAGGTCTTTCTCCTAATTGACATGCATGAGTTTTTGATGAAGGAATCTTCAATTAACTGGAGTAGCACTAGTTAGTGCATTAGTTCACCAACTGACTTTTAACTCACTATTAGTTTCTCAACCATTTTGGAACTAATTTAACTTAAATTAACTCACTAAACTGAGTTATCTAGTTACAACTCACAGTCAACTCATCCTAGAACTCTATAATATAGGTAGAACATATACATGGCTTCAAAAAGATTTCCAACTCGAAATTCCTAAACTAATTAATTTAAATAAACTTAACTAACTATTTATAGGTTTTTATGAGAATAGAATTCGATTTTAATTCTCAGTTTAATTCAAGGACAAATTAAACTGGAGTTTCTAGATTCCATTTTTAACATTTCTTGTTTCTATTTGCAAGACTCCCTCTCAACAAGAAAGGAATTCAACTCGATCCTGATCCTGAACCTTTGGAATGTTTTGCATGCAAAAATTCCCTCTAGTGTTGTTGCTTGAGGAACTCTAGAAACAAAAAATCATTGAACTTGAATCAGTATGAAGCATCTGTCATCAATGTCTCTGACTATTATTGCCTCTCTTGACTGAAAAAATTTGTGCTTATGTTAAATTTTCCTTTCTATAATGTTGTCAACCCTCTCTACGCTCTTCAATATTTGGCTTCTCTAGCGTCTGTCAATCTGATCTCTGACTGCATCAATATCATTGTTTCCTCCCATTACTATGTGCTTTGGGCTCTCATAACAAGGTATGATCCATGAGATAAAACCTCTCATTGGGCCCTGCCCAATTTCAGCCCTCTTAGGACTATCACATCACATCGCCCTTGCTCACACCTAGAGGTATGGTTGCATGTGCTCCCTCAGCTTACTTGGCTCCAAACTTCCCCCTACTGAATGTCTCTGCATGAGTGGATTCCTCCACTTGGTCTCCTCTCTGGTTCTCGAATTGTGGCTGCTCCACAATTGTTTAGGACTGCTTATGAGACTGCTTCTTCTTTGCTTCAGTGGATCTCTCCACTCGGTATCCACTCAGCTTCTCTAGTTGTGGATGCTCCACAACTTCCTGAAGCTGCATCAGAGGCTTCTTCTGGGGCTACATGTTGAGAGGTAATTTACTCTCCCTCTCAGCCACCAAGTCTCTAACCTTTTCCTTGATCATCAAGGAAAAGCATGCATCTTGAACCTTAAGAGAATACATGTTTTTGACTTGTGAACCAATATGTTTCATCTATCCTGTGGTGATGTGTCTAAGGAAAACCAACCTTTCCCTTACTAAAAAACACATCATAGTCACGACCTTCCAATACCGTGATTGAAACAATATTCTTCTTTAGTCTTGGAACATAAATCACATCTTTGATCATGAGAGGGGAGGATGACTCCCTCTAAAATGTCACCATACTGATCCTAGTAGTCTTATACCTCTCATCATCTCCAAACTCTATGCTCTGCTTGAGGTCTTTCTCCTCAAAATAACTAAAGATATATCTATTCCCTATCAAATGGAATGAGGTACCATTGTCAAGATACCACACGCCTCCCATGGCAGTGCCGACCATGTATACAATGAGAGTTAAATAAAGTTCAAATTGTGAAGTTAGAACTTCACCTGTTGCCGCTATTGTCAACTCTTTCTTGCTTGATTTCTTTCGTGGACTGTTCTTGGCATAGTGCCCATGCTCGCGACAGTGAAAAAAATTGACTTTCATCCAGTCCATCTTCTTTCTACCCTCCTCACCTTGGGACTTCTTTCACTCGGACTTCTTTCCCTTACTTTCTAAGGTAAAATATTCTTCTACTTCCTTGGAAGAGGTTCCATCTCTTGTGTTCCTCCTGATCTCTTCCTGCATCAAACCTAGCCATAATCGTTCCTAATATGGGAGCTTCTCTCAACCATTGCCAGACTCTTAGTAACTATCCCAACTCTTTGGGAATCCTAGAAGAGCAAGACTCACCATATCATCCTCAGCAACAATGATTCCAACACTTCCAAGTTCATCACGACATTGAATGAACTTGGTAAAGTAATTTGGAATTGAGTTGCTTGCCTCCATCTTCATTTTTCTAAGTTTATCTTTCAATGCTAACTTCCTTCGATCAATTCTATTCTGGAAAATGTCCTCCAATGCTTCCCACATAGCATGTGTAGCTTCCTTCCCATTGAGACTCGAGATAATGTGGTCTCAAACTCCCTCAAGGATTATCTACCTCGCCCTTTCCACACACTTCTTCCATTCGGCAAGATTCAGAGCATCTGATGATGGTGGCTTAGTAATGTCCTGATCAATGAATTCCTTCAAGCCATTATCCTCCAACATGACCTCCATCCTATCCTTCAAGGCTATATAATTCGAGTTTCCATCTGAGGCATACTCGAGCCACAAACCGTATAATGCCATCTGTCGATCCTAAAGTATGTATTGCAAATTCAAATTTCACCCATAACCCAAAAATCGAAACTTCAAAATATCCTGTAGTATATTGTTCTCAACTCTAATACCATGTAGAAAATCATGTAGATTCACAAGCTCATGTAATGTGTTAAAGCAAAAGTCAAGAATCTACTTCTACTTTCAACCAACAAAAGCCAATAGATCGATAAAAACAATAATCGACAAGAGGAAGATAAATCAATGGCACATAACACAATACATTTTCCCAAGGAAATCCACAGCTCAAAACCCCTACTATCCATATTGAATTAATCAGAAATTGAAGATGATAATACAATTTTGTTTCCACAAAAACAATCCCAACACTCAGTATAATAAATCCTCAATTCACAAGAAAGCTCTTGGCCAACACTTAGCCAAATAACCATCTCTCCAAGTCGCTATTTCCTTGTGCAATTCTTATGGTTGATTAGCCCATATTAAAGGGAAACCAATGCATCAAAAACTACGCAATCCCTTCAAGGTTCAGTTCATGATTTCATGCACCATATTTACAACTCAAAAATTATATAATTGATAGTACACTCTCCCTCCACTGTATGCTCAACTGGGTCTTTCCCAAAATCAACATGCATGAGTTTCTAATGAGGGAATCTTCAGTTACTAGGAGGAGCACTAGTTAATGCATTAGTGCACCAACTGACTGTTAACTCAATATTAGTTCCTCAAACTATTTGGAACTAATTTAACTTAACTTACCTCGGAAGATTGAGTTATCTAATTACAACTCACAATTAACTCATCCTAGACCCCTATAATATAGGGAGAACATATACATGGCTTCAGAAATACTTTCAACTTGAAACTCCTAAGCTAATTAAGTTAAGTAAACTTAATTAACTATTTACAAGTTGTTATGAGAATAGAATTCGATTTTAATTCTTAATTTAATTGAAGGACAAATTAAAATGGAATTTATAGATTCGATTTTTAACATTTCTTGTTGCTATTTACAACATTCCTTCTCCACAAGAAACGAATTCATCTCGATCCTGATCCTAAACCTTTGGAATGTTCTACATGCAACACTTCCCCTAGTGTTGTTGCTCCAAGAACTCCAAAAAAAAAAGAACCTAAATTAGTATGAAGCATATGTCATCAAAGTCTCTAACTATTATTGCCTCTGTTGACTGAAAACTTTGTCCTTATATTGACTCTACCTTTCTACAATATTGCCAACCCTTTTTGTGCTCTTCAATATCTGACTTCTCTAGCGTCTGCCACCGTAGTCTCTAACTGCATCAATATCATTGACTCCTCCCGCCACTATGTACTTTGGGCTCTCATAGCAAGGTACGATCCATGAGATAAAACCTCTCATTGGACTCTGCCCAATTTCATCCCTCTTGGAACTATCACTTCACATCACTGCAGCTCACACCCGAAGGTATGGTTTCATGTGATCCCTACTAGATGTCTCTGCATGAGTGGATTCCTCCACTTGGTATCCTCTCTGCTTCTCCAATTGTGGCTCCTATACAATTGTCTGAGACTTCTTCTAAGACTGCTTCTTATTTGCTTGTGTGGATCTCTCCACTCGGTCTCCTCTCAGCTTCTCTAGTTGTGGATGCCCCACAACTTCATGAAGCTGGTTCAGAGGCTTCTTCTAGGGCTTCATGTTGAGAGGTAATTTACTCTCCCTCTCAACCACCAAGTCTTTAACCTTTTCCTTGATCCTCAAGGATTTGCATGCATATTGAACCTTAAGAGCATACAGGTTCTTAACCTGTGAACCAATTGATTTCATCTGTCCCATGGTGATGTGTCTAAGGAAAACCTTTCCCTTACTAAAGACCACATTATAGCCACGTTCTTCCAATACTGCAACTAAAACAAGATTCTTCTTTACTCCTGGAAAATACATAACATCTATGATTGTGAGAGGGGAGCATGACTCCCTATGAAAGGTAACCGTAACAATCCTCATAGTTCTATACCTCTTATCATCTCCAAACTCTATGCTCTGCTTGAGGTCTTTCTCCTCAAAATCACTAAAGAGGTCTTTATTCCCCATCATATGCAATAAGGCACCATTGTCAAGATACCACATGCCTCCAATGGTAGTGGCGAAGATGGATATAATGAGAGTGAAATCAAGTTTGAATTGTGAAGCTAGAGACACCTACTACCACTATTGTCGGCTCCTTCTTGCTTGCTTTATTTTGTGGGAAGTTCTTGGCATAGTGCATGTGCTTACGATAGTGAAAACAATTGACTTTCGTCAAGTCCATCTTCTTTCTGCCATCCTCACCTTGGGACTTATTTCCCTTGAACTTCTTTCCTTTACTTGCTCAAGTAAAATCCTGTTCCACTTCCTTGGAAGAGGTTCCACCTCTGGTGTCCCCCCTAAGCTCCTCATGCATCAAATCCAACCATAGTCATTCCCAATATGGTAACTTCTCTCAACTATTGATAGAGTCTTGATAACTATGCCACCTCTTTGGGAGTCCTAGAAGAGCAAGTCTCAACATGTCATCCTTGACAACAATGATTCCAACACTTCCAAGTTCATCACGACATTGAATGAACTTGGTCAAGTAATTTGGAATTGAGTCACCCGCCTCCATCTTCATGTTTGGAAGTTTATATTTTAATGCCAACTTCCTTTGGTCACTGCTATTCTGGAAAAGCTACTTCAATGCTTTCCACATAGCATGTAGAGCTTCCTTCCCATGTATACTCGAGACAATATGGTCTCGAACTCCCTCAAGGATTATATGCCTCACCCTTGCCACACACATCTTCCATTCAACCAGATTCTCAACAACTAATGTTGGTGGCTTAAGAATGTCCTGATCAATAAATTCCTTCAAGACATTATCCTCCAACATGGCCTCCATTTTTGTCCTTCGAGGCTATATAATTGGAGCTTCCATCCAAGACATACTTGAGCCACAAACCATAAAATGCCATCTGTCGATCCTAAAGTATGTATTGCAAATTTGAATTTCACCTGTAACCCGAAACTCAAAACTTCAAAATATCCTCTAGTATATTGTTCTCAACTCACATCAATTGTAGACAATGAGCAATTAGTGACTAGGTGACTAGAAAAGTTAGTCACTATAGCTTTTCCAAGTGAAATACTACCAAAAATGAGCAATTTTAAGTGACCGAACTAAAAACGACTAACATAAATCACTAGTTTAGTCACGGGTTAAAATATGTTACTATATAATAAGTAATGCAAATAAAAATTCCTAACATGAATGACTAATTTAGTCTAATAACAAAAATACAACTACCTAACAAGTACTACAATAATATGAATCAGTTTTTTATGTTATTCATCTTAATTGTGTCAACCAATCTAACTTACAAGTGATAGGGGATTGAAAGGTTGTTAAACATTGGTTGAAAGGTTATCCTTTCTTAAACACTTCTTCATCTTCACATGGTGTACAGGTAAGCCAACTTTGCACTATGCATCTCTAATAATTTGTAATTTTAAAAAATACATTTTTTTAATAAAAAAATATTTTATATATTTTTAAAAATATATTCATTGAATCTAGTCTAATTTGAAATCAATTTGAAAGGAAATTTTAACTTTTAAGACTAGAATATCAAATAAAAACTACTTTAATTTCATATTAACTGACCTATATCCATCTTAACCCTAGATATATCAAGCATTGAGAGCGGTCCAATGTCTCGAGGTGTAAACTTTTTTTTCTAGTGCAAAACTTGAGGAAATGTTTTCACTTTGAGAGATCAGATCCATATGAGCACTTGATAGTTATAATGTTAATATGGATCTAGGTTGGTTATATAATACTACATAATATATATATTTGTATTTCTGTCTCTTTGTTATTCCCTCTCTCTATCTCACCCCCTAAACATACACACAATCTCTCTCACTCTCTTCCCCTTCTTTGCTTATCTCTCTCTTCCCCTTCTCTCCCTCTCTATCTATATCTATGTCCTTCTCTCTATTCCATCCTACTCTCATCTCTCCATCACACTCTCTCCACAACTCCCTTGTCACCCCCTCTCTCTCTCCACCTTTCTCCCTCTATGTTTTTCTTGTTCACTACCTCTCCTACCACCTCCAATTCCATCTCTCTCTCCTACCCACCTCCCTCTATCTCTCTCCCCCAAATCACTCTCCCTTTCTCTCTCTCTCTTCTGTCCAACTCTATCACTATCTCCCCCCCACTTGTCCTTCTCCATCTCTCTCCCTTCCCCTTCTCTCCCTATCTCTATCCTCTCCTCTTCTTTCTCTTCCCTCCTCGCCTCTCTCCCTCACTCTCTCTCCATCTCTCCCTTCTCACTCCCCTCTCTCTTCACCTCTATCTCTATTTGTCTTTGTTCTTTCCTCCCTTTCTCTCCCACTCCAACTCCATCTCTTTGTCTCTCTCCTCTCTCTTCCCTCCTCTCGCTCTATCTCTCCCACCTCACTCTCTCTCCCCCCCATCACTCCCTCTTTCTCTCTCTATCCTCCAACTTTTTCACCGTCTTGCGCGCTCTCTCCACCTCCTCCCCAACTTTCTCTTAAATTAGATCACATTATCATATTGTGTTTAATAAATTATATAAATTAGAAAAACTTAATTAGTTGTAAAATATTAAACCTGTATTTTGGATCAATCATGTCAAGAAAATAAAATAATGAAAAACCTTTTAAGAAATCATGCACGGTCTCTCTCTCTCTCTCTTCTCTCTCTCTCTCTCTATATATATAAATATATATATATATATATATTATATATATATATATATATTATATATATATATATATATATATATATATATATATATATATATTATTATTATATCTAAAGAACGAACATAGATCCATCTTAGCTTAATTTTATTAAAACCTTACTTTAATTTATATGGGAATATTTTTTTAGTAATGAGGATAGAGTGTTTAGATATATCTCAAATTGTGACATTTTCCCTTTTAGATTCAATTAAAAGATTGTTGTAAAATTAAATTAAAATAAATTATTTTACTATGAAATAAGTTATGGTTTTTTGGCATGTGGTATTGATAAGCCATGGTATTGGACTATGGTATTGTAACAAAGCAGATTTACAAGTTAATATCCATGGTAAAGTGAGGGTGAATATCCATGGTTAACAATCTTGTCATATTGTTATAAAATATTTGCTTGTGAAATAATTTATGTTTTTTGGGCATGTGGTATTGTTATAAAATATTTTGATTGCTAAATAATTTATGTTTTTTGGGCATATGATATTGATAATCCATGGTATTGACCCATAGTATTGTAATAAAGGCCATTTTTTACAAGTTAATAATATCTACATTAAGAATCTTGTCCTATTGTTTTAAATATTTTAGTTGTGAAAGAAGTTATGGTTTTTGGACTTGTAGTATTGATAAGCCATGGCATTGGTTGTAAAATATTAAACCTATATTTTGGATCAATCATGTCAAAGAAAATAAAATAATGAGAAACTTTTAAGAAATCATGCACTATATTTAATCTATTATAATTAGTCAATTTGCTTGCTCTCATCCCTTGGATCCTTAGCTAAGATGGATCATAGATCCATCTTAGCTTAATTTTATTAAAACCTTAATTTAATTTATATGGGAATATTTTTAGTAAACATGAGGATAGAGGGTTTAGATATATCTCAAATTGTAAAATTTTCCCTTTTAGATTCAATTAAAAAGATGTTGTAAAATTAAATTAAAATAAAATATTTTTACTATTAAATAAATTATGGTTTTTTGACATGTGGCATTGATAAGCCATGGTATTGTAAAAAAGGATTTACAAGTTAATAGTCATGGTAAAGTTAGGGTGAATATTTGATTGTGGAATAATTTATGTCTTTTGGGCCTGTGGTATTGATAATCCATGGTATTGTAACAAAGGCTATTTTTTACAAGTTAATGATATCTGCCATAATGTGGGGGTGAATATCCATAGTTAAGAATCTTGTCATATTGTGTAAAAGATTTTGGTTGTGAAATAAGTTATGTTTTTGGACTTGTAGTACTAATAAGCCATGGTATTGGCCCATGGTATTGTAACAAGGCCTATTCACAAGTTCATAACAAAATCAAAATTTGACAATTTTTTTATTTATTTATTAATTGAGGTCATATTTAAATGTTTACACTCATTCCAATATCATTTTTAACTTCATCTTCTTCTTTTTAATTTAAGGTCTTTTGAAAAAAATAACAAATTCTAATTAAAAGTAAATAATTTAACCCAATTTCAATTTATTATATTTTAGGTTATATTATAATTATTTCTTTTATTTTTCTATAATAATTAAAAATAAATAATTAACCCAATTGCAATTATATATTTTAATTTATATTATCAATATTTTTTTTTTTTTTTCTATTTAAATATTTCTTTTATTTTTAGTTTAGTGTTGGGTTCAATAAAATATTCATAGATTACAACATCACATTATAACACTGTATTTTTCTCTTCCTTCATGGGATTCGAACCCTAGATAGAGTTTGCATGGGAAACACCTTAAGAGAGCGTCAACGATTATATGGAGCAAGGGTAAGGTCACTCGGCATGGATATTTTGGTAATTTGTACATGGGTATGAATTTGGACTCTGTTCTTCCTTTTTACTAAAGAGGATTTTTGTTTGTATGGGTAAATAATTTCGAGGGTTTATATGATCAAACCATAAATTTTATCTAGAGTTGAGGGTTTAATGGTTATGATAAAGGCAAGGTCATTGGGCCTAGATATTTTGGTAATTTGTAGATGGGTATGAATTTGGACTATACTCTTACTTTTTACTAAAGAGGATTTTTGTTCTTATGGGTAAATAATTTCGAGGGTTTATATGATCAGAGAATAAATTTTATTTAGAGTTAAGGGTTTAATGATTATGATATTTTGGTAATTTGTACATGGGTATGAATTTAGACTCTATTCTTCCTTTTTACTAAAGAGGATTTTTGTTCTTATGGGTAAATAATTTTGAAGGTTTATATGATCAAATTATAAATTTTATCTGGAGTTGAGAGTTTAATGATTATGATAATGATTGCAGCGAACAATTCATGAAAAGGCAATACACAAGTAAGCATTTTGCATGTCCTTATTGTAGAAAAGGTTAAATGATTATGATAGACAATGCACAAGTAAGCATTTTGCATGTCCTTATTGTACAAAAGGTTTAATGATTATGATAGTACAGATCTTGATTGTGGCCAACAATTCACCAAAAGGAAATGGACAAGTAAGCATTTTGCATTTCCTTATTGTACAGATCGGTTCGCTCCTCCTTAACTTTTCTAGGGTCAAAATGCATGAAATTTTATTTTTTCTTTTCACCTTTTTCTTAGTGGTTGATTATTTGTGTAATGGACTCTACCATGCCCAAATTAAAAGGGATCAAGTCGTGCAAGAGAATTTTCTTGTAGGATGGAAATGCTAGACCTTCCTCAAACATTGTTACATGAAAATAAAATTTCTTGTAATCATGAACATAAAATATTTTCTATTTCATCCTTAGATTTTGATCTCAATGCCTATAGTTTTAAACCATGTTACTATTTTTTAACTAGAATATACTTAGATCCATTAAACCTTACAACTCTCCAAAGCTTAGGTTAATTTCAGCTAAGAAGAAGGAACTTGAATGACTTTTGCAATTTAGATTCAATTCTTACAAACAATGATTAAAAATGGAAGAACTCAATGTTGTGATAACTTTTACCCACCCATGAATTTCAAATACCTTTGGTATTATTCTAAACCTAATAGAGAGAGTAGAAGAAGAAGAGGAGCTTGGATGAGGTGGACCTCGACCTGCTTGATACTTTTCAAAAGTTGGGCATGCCCTTGACTAGAAGAAGAGATTGACCAACATTGTTTGTAGATGTTGTTTTTGACAGTGTTTTCGTTGCTACCATGCATAGGTAGAATCTACAGGTAGTTGAGGTTATCTTTTGTTTGTTATAAGACGTAATTCACGAGTATCTTTATCTGGTTAGGAAGTAGCTTGGCAGGGTTGTTTCTCTTGCTGATAACTATTATGATGCATTGTATTTTTATGTTTTTAGTGAAAGCTCCTTTTATTAAATCTCTAAATACACTTTGTCACCAATGGAAATATCCACATATTTCAAGATGAATGAGATGGAGACTAGACATTTTGAGAGGACTCTTATTTTTTTAGATGAGAGGAGTTCTGTGGACTGAGGGGAGTTCTGTGACATATATTGAAGGATGAACTATAGCATTTTATGACACCAATCATCTCTATGCCACAGTAGTGGATCTCTATTGCACCGAGGGATCAATGATAAAGTATTCCACTTTACATAATTGGTATGTCAGCAATGAGGAATGCAAATGTGGGATTTATAATTTTATTATGACAAGAGGTTTTTGTGATGCAGACAAATCAAGGATTTCATGGACCTGAGTAGAGACTAGTTCAACAATCACCTGGAAATACTCAAGCATTGTTTTTAAAGGTAGTGATGCAATTGGAGAGTACTATTCTATTACATTGAAAAATAACTATCAATAGGGGGGGACAGCAATGATCCATATACGACAGAATTTCAGGAGTAGGATTGTTTCTAAAATTATAGTTATAGGCAGGACAAGGGACTACTACAGAGGAGTAGTGCGGGTGAAACCAAATTATCATAATGCAAGGAATTTTTCACAGTGTTATTTGATGCTCATTAGTGACCAGGAAGCTGCAAATACTTTTCGTTACATTCAGGTACAATTGAGTTGCATTCTAAAGTCTCTAATTTCATATATTGATAGACCTTCTTGTGTCCTTGTCTCTGTTAATTTCATTGTGGTAGGATTGGAATGGGCTAAAAAATCAAGAATATCATTGAGTCAAATAGACAACCACACGTTACTACATGTCATTGTGCATACTCTTTGTTTTTGATACAATTAGAAGTGAGAAATATGATGTGTGCACACGCAAAAAATCCTAGCATGCATGATGAATCCCCCTCCAATTCCATTTTCTATGGTGACATTTTATTTGATTTTTTTATACAGGTCATTTAGCCACATAGTGGCCAATATCGAATGTTGAGGTATATGTCATATAAATCTTTTATAGTCTACTTTATTTTATATTCAAGTATTCATTGTCTTTCATGTCTTATACTATGAATTGTACCTTCTTTCATTTTTAGGAGAGGAACTCCATATTGATGGTAAGAAGAAACAAATGAAGAAAGATGAGAACAATAACACTGCAGCAACAAATGCAAAAATGAGAGAGAGAAGAGAATCTATCTAGTGATACCCTTAGAGCCAATATCTTGCATAAGACACACTCATAGAGACTAATGGTCAGGCCTTTAGAGTTGGTGAATTCACTTGCAATGCTTTGGCAACACAATGGTACTGTTTTGAAATGATGAAACAATATTTCATGTGTAAATTGTAGTCGACCCCATACTTTGTTCGAAACTCATATTGTAATACTTGATATTTTATATAATAAATTATATGGCTGAAATTATTTTTATTTGCACTTGATATTATTTAGTCTTCTCATTAACATATGTAACTTTGTGTTATCATATTAGATAAACATGCACCTTGTATGACATTTTCTTAAAATTTAGTTGCAAAATCATAGTAATTAATTTATGGTGATTAATAATAAACACATAAAATCAATATAAAACTACTAAATTAGTAGTTTATATTAATTAATGATGAACATAAATAAATGAATAGAAACTACTAAATCAGCCATTTGTACAATGAATATGAAATACCAAAAAAAGATAAATGACTACTCCAAATGATAAAATTTTTATTATTAAATGATGACTAAATTTTGCATATATATGACTATTAGTAGCTTATTTACAACATCTTATAACACGACTAAAATTTAGTCATATTTCTTTGGTCATTAATTGGTTTTAAATGATGACTAAAATTTACATATATATGACTATTAGTAGCTATCTTATAGTATCTTATATCACGACCAACGTTTTGGTCGTATTTCTTTAGTCATTAATTGGTTTTCTCGAGGATTCATATAGTAATATATTTTTTTTTATATATTGGGTCATTAATTGTGACAGTTAATGACTTAGTAAACCAATGAAAAATTAATGACCATATTTATGACTAAATATACTACTAGATAGTAAAATTGAGGAAACCAATTAATCACTAAGCTAAAAATGACTAAAAGTTGGTCACATTATAAGATACTGTAAATTAGCTACTATTCGTCACCGACTAAAAAATGGTCATTTATATGCAATTTTTAGTTGTTTTTTAGTAACTAACTAGTACAAAATAAGTTTGGAGATGCCATTCGACCCTACCCAATTTCAACCCTCTTGGGACTATCACTTCACATCACCCCAGCTCACACTTGGAGGTATGGTTTCATGTGATTCCTCAACTCACTTGCCTCAAAATTCCCACCTACCAGAGTTCTCTGCATGAGTGGATTCCTTGACTTGGTCTCCTCTCTACTTCTCCAATTGTGGCTTCTCTATAATTGTCTGAGACTTCTTTTTAGACTGAATATTCTCTACTTGAGTGGGTCTCTCCGCTCGGTCTCCTCTTGGCTTCTATAGTTGTTGATGCCCCACAACTTCCTGAAGTTGCTTCAAAGGCTTCTTTTGGGGATGTATGTTGAGAGGTAATTTACTCTCCCTCTCAACCACCAAGTCTCTATCCTTTTCCTTAATCTGCAATGATTTACACGCATCTTGAACCTTAAGGGCATATAGGTTCTTGACCTATGAACCAATCTATTTCACCTGTCCCACGGTGATGTGTCTAAGGAAAAGCTTTCCCTTACTAAAAACCCCATCATAGCAAGGTCTTCCAATACCATGAATAAAACAAGATTCTTCATTAATCCTGGAACATACATCACATCTATGATCATGAGAGGCGAGCATGACTCCCTTGAAAGGTAACCATACCAATCTTGGTAGTTCTATACCTCTTGTCATCTCCAAACTCTATTCTTTGTTTTAGGTCTTTCTCCTCAAGTTCACTAAAGGTATCTCTATTCATCATCATATGGAATGAGGCATTGCTGTCAAGATACCACACGCCTCCCATGGTAGTGTCAACCATGCATACAATCATATTGAAATCATTCAAATTTCTAAAGCTAGATCTTCACCTACTACCGCTAATGTCGTCTCCTTCTTGATTTATTTCTTCTATGGGCAGTTCTTAGCATAGTGCCCATGCTCGCGACAATGAAAATAATTCACTATCGTCAAGTCCATCTTCTTGTCACCCTCCTCACCTTGGGAATTATTTCCATTGGCCTTCTTTCCCTTTCTTGCTAAGGTAAAATCCTCTTACACTTCCTTGGAAGAGATTCCATCTCTAGTGTTCCTCCTGATCTCCTCTTGCATCAAATATGCCCACAGTCGTTCCCAATATGACAACTTCTTGCCACCATTGACAGAGTCCTAATAGATATGCCAACTTTTTAGGAGTCCTAGAAGAGTAAGAATCACCATATCACCCATGACAATAATGATTCCAACATTTCCAAGTTCATCACAACATTGAACGAAATTGGTCATCCAATACCATGTAGAAAATCCCATAGATTCAAAAACTCATGCAGAGTACTGAAGAAAAAGAAAAGAATCTACTTCTACTTTCAAACAACGAAAGCCAATAGATCGATGAAAACCATAATCGACAAGAGGATGATAAATCAATGGCACATAACACAATAAGTTCTCCCTGGGAAAGCCACAACTCAAAACGCCTACTATCTTTATTGCATTAATAAAAAATCCAAGATGATAATACAATACTTGTTCTCACAAGAACAATCCCAACACACAGTATAATCAATCCTCAACTCACAAGAAATATCTTGGCCAACACTTAGCCAATTATCCAACTCGCCAAGTCCCTATTTCCTTGGGCAATTCCTATCATTGATTAGCCCATATTAAAGGGAAACCAGTGCATCAAAAATTGTGAAATCCCTTCAAGGTTTATTTCATGATTTCATGCACCATCTGTACGACTCATAAAATTATATAACTGATAGTACATTGTCCCTGCACTCTAGTCTCAACTGGCTCTTTCTTAAAATTGACAGGCATGAGTTTCTAATGAGGGAATCTTGAAACTGGAGTAGCACTAGTTAATGCATTAGCACACCAATTGACTGTTAACTCACTATTAATTCCTCAAATAGTTTCAAACTAATTTAACTAGACTTAACTTAGTAAACTAAGTTATCTAATTACAACTCATAATTAACTCATCCTGGACACCTATAATATAGGGAGAACATACACATGTCTTTAGAAAGACTTCCAACTCGAAATTCCTAAGCTAATTAAGTTAACTAAACTTAATTAACTATTTACAAGTTGTTATGAGAATAGAATTTGATTTTAATTCTCAGCTTAATTCAAGGACAAATTAAACTAGAATTTATGGATTCTATTTTTAACATTTATTTTTCTATTTCCAACACTAGGGACTAGTAACTCAACCCACATCCTCCAAGGAACCCAAGTTGTTTCAAGGCTCCAAATCTTTTATTCAAACCCACAACAATAGGAAACTTGAAAAACAATTACAACCAAATGGGGAACCCACTACACCATGGCTATCTGATATATAGCAAGGAAAGGCTTAAACCAATGTCAATCTAGGGAAATCTGCATGCGAATGATAACACATAATGAAGGAACCACATGCATATACCATGCATCCAAAAATCAACCTGCTAAATATCACATGAAAATTTTTACATGTAATCCATAGCTAATTTTTGTCCTTCCTCTTGTCCAAGCTTCCTCTTATGCACCCTTTCTTTCTTTGGTTTCTTGTCCAAGTGCTTGTTCTTTCTCATTTGCTATTCCTAATCAAAAGATGGGCGACAATTGTCAACTAATTCTTGGGTGCCTTTTTATCATTAATGTCTAGTATCTTCCTTCCATTTTTCCTTTTTCTTTCATTTTCCTTAATTTCTCTCTAATATCCCTTGCATGCATATTTGTGCCTCTTCACCTTCATTTTCTCCTATTTTCCTTTATTTTCATAACTAAATGCCTTTTATTGTGTGTTTTCATTTGCTAGTGATTTTTTCCAATTTCCATAGCAATAAATAAACCGCATGTGATGCCAAATACATTGTTTGCCCACCATTCAACTTGGAATACATGTACCATGACCTTGTTCTTATTTTATTTACATGGGAAATTAACCAGGGGATGTTATAGCATGTGTGGGCAGCCGAAGTTGCAATCGCTTTTGCAGAAGAATCTTGTTCCTTTGGACATTGTACTTGTTTCATATATATTTGTTTTGTTTGTCTTTGGGAATTTTATTGGTTGAAAATTTTCTTAATTTCAATGGGCCATTGATTTTACCCTCTAGACCATGATTTTTCATGATTTTTTTCCTATAACTTATGTATGATATATCTTTTAATAAAAAGTAGTTATTTTTCAAAAAAAAAACATGGATCTACATTCATATAAAACTAAAGTTGATTTAGAAATTATTTCATTAATTATTAATACTTCCTTAAATCATAATCGCATTGGTGCCAAAACATAATCATGTTGCTTATAATTTTTTTGTTATGCAACCAGCTCACAAAATAGAAGAAAAGATAGATCAACGACATGAAAATCAGCCTCTTCGAGGGGGAAACCTCCTTTACATTACACAAATGAAAAAATATTGTATGATACAAATGACAAGACCTCCTTTCTATATATAGAGTCTAATGGGTCACAATATAGTAGAAACTGACATAACAATAATAATGTAAGGGCACAACAATAATAGTGGGATTCTATGGGGCACAATAATAACAATATGGGGTACAACATGGGCACAACAATAATAATAAGGGGCTACAATGACAATAATAATAAGGGAATACACTAGTATTATAGTGATCTAACACGCCCCTCTCCTCCAGAAAAGCATTGTCCTCAACACTTGAGAATTTATGGATGCTTCTATATAAAATTCTCATCCTCCCATGTGGAATCTTCAGCAGGTAAGTTCTTCCACTTGATGAGATACCCTAAAATTGATCCATTTTGTAGCTCTCGAGTTGTTGTTTATGTGACTGCTTTAGGTTCCAATATGAGTTTTCCTTGCTCATCAAGTTTTGGCAATATTGCTTGAACTGGGACCTTGTTACCTATAACCTTCTTTAAGCTTGAATAACGTAAAACTGGGTGCACTCGAGAAGTTGTACCAAACTGCAATTTGTATTCCATAGTACCAATCTTTTGCAATACCTTGTACGGACCATAATACTTTGATGATAATTTATTATCATTGTTAGCTTGCTTGAGGGACATTTGTTTGTATGGTTGTAGGCTACACCAAAAACTTCTTTCGCTGCAATGTTGATCTACCTGTTGTTTCATTCTATTCAGTGTCAAAGTGAGGTTATCCTTTAAGAGTTGGAGAACTTGTTGTTAATGCTTGATGTGATCTTCCATTGCTTGAACCTCACAATTTTCTCTTAAATATGATGTGATGGATGGTGGAAGATATCCATAAAGTGCCATAAATGGGGTCATTTTTGCTGCAGTATGGAAGGAAGTGTTATATATCACCATTCAGCCAGAGGGAACCATTTGACCCATTGTGTTTGTTTATCACATACAAAACAAGGAAGATATTCTTCCATACATTTGGTCATTATCTCAGTTTTCCCATCAGATCGAACATGATAAGATGAGTTATGAGCTAATTGAGTACCTAGACAAGAAAATAATTATGTCCAAAAATTTCCAGTGAAAATGGGATCTCTATCGCTTACAATAATATTTGGGTGTCCATGTAGCTTTTGAATTGTTTCCATAAATGCAGTAGGAACTGTACTGGCTTTAAAGGGATGAGATAATGCACAAAAGTGTGTATACTTGGTAATTCTATCAACTACCACCATGATGACACTCTTTCCTTTGAACTTTGATAAACCTGTGATAGAATACATTGAAACCTCCCCCCAAACATTGAATTCGAATGGATAACGGTCATAATAAACCCGGGGTCTTAATTGTTTCAACTTTATTTTGTTGGAAAACCAAACATTCCGCCATAATATTTTGAATATCAAATTTAAGGCCATCTCAAAAAAATTCCTTCTTGACCCTGTGGTAAGTTTTTAAAAATCTTGAGTGCCCTCAAAAGGGAGACATGTGAAATTCCATAATAATATTTTGTTTTAGGTGGGAATTCTTATAGAGGTATAAGCAAACTTTGTATCATAATGAATAATTTTTCCAGCTAAATGTATCATATTACTCGAGCCTCCTTGTAACTTTTGAATGAGTGCCCACACTTCTTCGCCATTCTTCCATTCATCTCTTGCTTTGTTTATCCAATCTGGTTGGATAATAGAAATGGCGCAAAGCAATTCTTTTCCACATCCTAATCCATTCTTCAGAGTGAATCTCCAACAACATTTTTCTTCCCTTTTTTGTAGATGATTTCAAAGTAATAACCCAACATCTTTGTGACCCATTTTGTTGTTCTTGTGAATATAATCTTTGTTCTAAGAAGTATTTAAGACTATCATGATATTTTTTTACTTTGAAGTGTCTTCTCATTAGGTAATGTCACAATTTCTTAAGTGCATGTAGTATTGCCAACATTTCCTTATCATAAATAGCTTTGTGTAAAGACTTTCCTTTGATTGGATGACTTTCGAAAGCAATGGGTCTTTCTTCTTGCATAAAAACAACACCAATTCCATTTCTTGAGGCATCACATTCCACAATAAAGGTTTTTGTGAAGTTTGGCATAGCTAAGACCACTTCTTGGCACAGCTCCACTTTAAGATCTACAAAGTCTTTTTTCGCTTCTGGAGTCCAAGAAAATGCATATTTCTTCAATAATGTTGCTAGAGGTATAATTTCTATTCTCCCATAATTCTTAACAAACTTGTGATAACACCCTGTCAACTCGAGTAATCCTCGCAAATGCTTTATGCATGTGGGGATTTTCCATTCCTTAATGGCTTTAATGTTTCTAGGGTCTACCTTAACACCTCCATGATATACAATATGACCCAAATGTTCCACCTCTTGTAATCAACATTTGGAGGTTTTTGCATATAATTGTTTCTCCTCTAGTAGTTTGAGCACTCTATCAACATGTTGAACATGATCGTTCCAAGACTTGCTGTAGATTAGTATATCCTAAAAAACTAGTAAAACAAATTTTCTAAGGCAGGGCTCAAAAATGGAATTCATCAAACCTTGAAATGTAGAAGGCGGATTGGTAAGGCCAAAAGGCATGACCAAAAATTCATAATGACCCTCATGAGTTATAAATGATATTTTCGGAATGTCTTCAGTCTTCACTCTGATTTGATGATATCCTGAACAAAGTTCCAACTTGGTGAAGTAAATTGCTCCATGCAATTCATCCAATAATTCATCAATGATAGGAATGGCTAATCTATATTTAATTGTGAGCTTGTTGAGCTCCCTATAACCTGGAAAGCTGCACCATGATCCATCCTTCTTGTACACCAATACTACTGGAGCAGAGAAAGATCTTTGACTAGGTTGAAATATACAATCCTCTAGCATTTCTGCAACCATACGTTCAATTTCACTCTTTTGGGAATAAGGCCATCTCTAAGGTCTGATATTTGAAGGAACACTTCGCGGAATCAAATGAATAGCATTATTATGATCACAAATAGGTGGGACACCTTTGGGAGTCTCAAATACCTTGGAATTATTGTCCAAGGCTTTTTCGAGATCTGGAGAAATAGATGATTTCGACATGGGAACCTCTAGAGAACATAATTGTGCAATTACACAACATTGTTCTTTCTTTATAAGCTTTGCCATGTTGTTAGAGCTGATCGTATTTGTTGATTTCCCTGTGATACCCCTTAATTCAACTTCCTTTCCCTCAGAAAAAATATTCAATAAAATTTCTTGAAAATTAAAATCTATCATACCCAAAGATTGTAGCCATTGGACTCCTAGTACAACTTCAACACCACCGATTGGAATTGAAAGCACTGGACTATTCAGCACATATTATCATAGTATAGCTCGGTATTATGGCACTTTCTAGAGCAGTTTATTGCTCTTCCATCTGCAACCATCACTTGAAACTCTGGTGCTATATATAGGAAACAATTCAATTCCTTCGTGATCTTACAATGAATAAAATTATGGGTACTATCTATATCAATATTCAACACTACTACCTTTTTATTCTTGATATGTGATTCTATCTTGATAATTTGAGTGGTTATTCTGGCCAATGCATTACAAGAAATGGTAAGATTCATTTCTTCTTTCTCTAGGCTTTGTTCCTGATGTGTATCCCCTTGTTTTGATGTTTCTTGCTTTTTTTCTTCCTATTCACAATCTATGTAAAATAATTTATTCTCGGCATACTTATGACCTTTAGTGTATTCTATATGACAACTGTAACAAATCCCTCTTTCTCTTTTTTCTTCCAATTGTTGTGGTTTCAACCTTGTAGGTTGTGTAAGGCTAGGGACAACAACACTTCCATATTTATAGTTGTGATTGGTAGGTTTCCTTGTTGCCATAATTTTTCTTTAATTTTTTCTTGCCAACCTGAATGCCTTCTCCAATGAATCAGGTTCCCAAAGACAAACCTCATGTTGGATGTTATCCTTTAATGTTCATATGAACATCTCAATCCTATAATCCTATGGAATATCTTTTACCCTTATATTCAATTTTTGGACCTCAATGTGCTCCACCATTCAACCTTTTTGTTTGAGATTCATCAATTGGCTAAAAAATGTGTTGCTTTTTGTGTCTTCATAATAGGCTATCATATCTCCCGCAAAAAATGCCCAAGTGGCAATTTATTTATGAGAGAAAAGCCATTGATACCATACAAACTAGTTCGGTTCCAAATATAAATTCGCAATGCATACCTTTTTTGTGTTTTGCACATTATGGATACAGAAATATTGCTCCATCTGTAGTATCCATGTAACAGGACCCTTTCCATCAAACTTCCTCATATCGATCTTTGGAACATGGTGGGTCTTCAATCCAACATTACAGTCTATGAAATCACGAGTAACATTTCTTTTGTTCTCATTGGGAGTTTCCTCTACTACCTTTTTGCCATTAGGAATCATTTCTTGTAGCAACTTTGGAAAACCTCCTTTCAAATCTTCCATGTCTTTCTTCAAATATTCAATGTTTACTTCTAAACCATCCATATTAGCTTCCATGCCATCCATATTAGCTTCAATACCATTCATCTTAGCTTTAACGTTAATATTTACACCATCCATCCTAGCTTCCATGTCTTTCTTTAATCCATCCATATTAGCTTCTGTTACCTTTTGTGAGAGTGAAATTTGTTGCACTTGGTCTCGTGATTTTGATATATCATGTTGCATTTATTCCTCTTCTTCATGAGTCATGCAAGAGCTTCCAAGTTTCTTACTAGGTATTTCCATTTTATTTCTTCGAGAAATCATTTAATGATCATTATTCTTCACTATGTCCTTTTAGTTCCTTCAACCTAATTTTTCAAATCAAATTTATGCAAAATTTTAAAAAGACTAGACATCTGTTTTGGCTTTGTAGGAGCTCGATATTGAATCTATTGTATCTTTGTATTTTCGGATCTCCAAGGTTTGAAATTTCATCCTATGGTATCCCTATGAGTCCTTGTTCCATCCCCACAAGTCATAGAAAGATAGGATTCTTCAAGAAAACATTATTCCAAATATTCCACAATGACCTGATTATAGATAGGTTGAGTAGAGCAAAATTGTACAAAGTGCCATGTGTCCCTGTTTCAACCTTCAGATCTAAAACTGATATACAAACAACTGCAGCCCGTTCGCTTTCAGTACTTTTTTACAAAATTTCAATCTGATGCTCAAAGGGAATGTTATGATGATTTTCCCCAGGTCATCAGTTTGCGATATAATTCTAGAGCCTACAAAAACACTAACTTACTTATATCATATCTCCAAAAATATAGCAAGACAATATCTAAAATTAGTACCCGAGGTACATCATGATTTCAGCTGAAATGGGTTCTAATTTTATCTTCTAAAACATCATAAAAAATATTTATAACGAAAATTCTCCAATGACCTATTTCAAGTAGCGAAACCCTAGAATCCAAAGCTCTGATACCAATTGTTATGCAACAAGCTCAAATAATAGAAGAAAATCTAGATCAACAACTTCAAAATAAGCCTCTTCAAGGTCGAAACCGCCTTTACATTACAAAAATGAATAATTCTTGGATGACACAAATGACAACACCTCCTTTCTATATATAGGATTCTAAGGGGTCACAATATAGTCAAAGTCGACATAACAATAATAATGTAAGGACACAACAATAACAATAGTGGGCTTCTATGGGGCACAATAATGACAATATGGGGACAACATCGGCACAAAAATAACAATAAAGGGCTACAATGACAATAATAATAAGGGGATACACTAGTATTATAGGGACCTAACATTGTTGAGGATGATGACTACATTTTTTCCTTTGCTAATTGTTGCTACATCGAACAGTCACCTTAGCCACTTCTCTTTGCTCATCTCACCTTTCTTTTCAATTTATAATGTAGGTCCTCTCTTTTACATATGTTTCTTTATGTCTAGAATCCCTAGGAATGCTTCCAACTACACCAAAGATGCTTATGGTTTCTAGATATCCCAAAAGAAACCCTTTTGTAAACATCCCAAATGGACTTCTTATTTCAATAGTTCCTAGTATTTTGTTTCCAGATGTGATAATAAAAAAGGACCCTAGAACAAGCTAGATCCTTAAGATGCACATGCTACATGAAGCTTCACTGGCAACTATAGTCATTGGAAAGGAGAAACCAATGTACCCAAATTTCTACAAATATAATATCTTTTATGACGTTTTAGTGTCCTTTCACCAAAACATCCAAACATACACCAACATATCTCTTGTAGTCAAAAACCTAAAATCCATGAAAATGCTTAAATTTAGCTGCACACGCATGGATGAACATAATTAAAGAGTTTGAAATAATAAAATATGGAGTTCAAATCCTTAACCTTGGCCCTTCCCTATGTGGAGAATATATCCTCCACACATAGCCTTCAAATCCATCATTTGAATTAAATTCTAATCCCTCTCCATGACTCTGATCTAGGTTAGAATTTCCAATTTAGCTTTGCACATTGCTTTCAAATAACGTGCATTTCCACTCACTAGAGCAACAACACAAAGGTCCAGTGTTAAAAAAAAAACTCTTCAAAGGTTTGTGCTAAAATAGAGTAATGAGATCATTCATTTAATAAAAACCACCCAATTCTTAATTATCCTTATACATCTTAAAAAATACAAATCATCCAACTAGAGTCTCTCCTTAATATCTCTACCCTCCCCTCAATAATTACAATATCCAAACGCCCACCGAATATGGTAACGCCCACCGAATATGGTAAGATTCCTTGTTTTTCAAAACTCTTCCTCATAATCCCATCCTTCTTTCTCAAAACTTCTTCTTATAATCCCATCCACTAGTTACGATGGCAAATCACCTCACCTTGAGACATAAGTGATTTAAGATACTTAGGAAAAGAAAAAAGGACAATGGAAGAAACATTTGAATGTTCACTATTCTAATTAGATGAAAATGGTCAAGACTAAGTAGAAGGACAGTGATAAGAACTTTGTATAACTACCCATGATGAAAAGGATAAATTGATAATAATTATCCAAAAGAAAAATCACATTCAACAGTAGTAAGTATGTAATGATAGTAACCAATACTTTAGAGATGTCTTGTTTCTTGATTAGTTTATGACCTCGATTAATTTTTGTTTATACACATAATTTAGGATTTCATCCATCCTTTGGGTAAAATAAATATAAATATATATAAAAATTATAATTATTTGGAAAACACATAGCCCTTTCATAGACGAGAAACTCTCTCTATCTTAATCCTTTTCATTGGAGGTGCCTTCTATTGTACTGTTCAATTGTAACTTCTGTAATATATAATGTTTACCATTACGCCTGAAAAATAAATATTTTGCACAAGCGTGATGCTAGTAATCACATTATTTTTATGGCTTAGACGTATAGTATTATCTTTTAAAACAATGATGTTTAGTGCCATTTTTTCATGTTTTTAAAAATATTCCTTTTTGACATGTCTAAAACGTTATTGTATGATATTTATAATATATCATATATTAGGGGTGTTTTTATGTTTATTTGAGAGTTATAATATAGTTTGGAAAGGGAAAACATACAAATTAAAAAAATAAAAATAAATAAATAATAATTTTAAGTGTATTTAATTTAATTTGTAATTATAAAATATAAATAAAAAATATTTCGATTTTTCTGACATATTTATTTAGGATATGCTATTATAAAATGTAGTGTAGTACTATTTTAATTTCAAATTCTAAAACATAAATTTGTTTTTGACATATTTGTTTATGTCAAGTTTAAGAGGAAAGTATGCAAAAATCCAATCTATACGCCATCTATACAAGGAGGAGCTAAGAGACGCCTCCAAGTGTTGGGAGAGGGATCACCTGTTGGGAGCGGGATCCTCTAAGGATAGTTTTGGGGCTAAAAGCTCATGTTTTGGTCAAGTTTTGTAACAAACATGTAAAGAATCTGCGTTTTGTGGTCGCATAGTGCGAACGTGTCATAAGTCATAAAGGGTTGTCTGCCCTTAGTTTTGTAAAGTAAATTTGGCTGTAAAATACATACGCATGTTCTGCAGACCATGCAATTGTATAAAAAGACTAAGCTCTAAGTAGTTTGAGGGTCATATCATGTAAGAAAGCCGTAGCTCTGAAGTAAGAAGTCTAAGTTTCGGGTTGTAGCATAGGTAGAGGCTCTGCAGCTGAATGCGCAAAGGCTTGGGGTGGAAGTCCACAACTAAGTGCAAGGACCCCTGCAGCTCTATGCATATGGTGGATAGAGTCTGTAATCACTTAAACATATCAATAAGGAGAAGTATTTTGCGATTTCTAAGTCCTTGTTCTGATTAATGCATATTTTCATTTTATGTATAAATTTCCTCTATAATGCTTATACGATGCGCGAATGAATGCAATTACATTGGGAAACTAAACAAAATTAAGGATGTCTATTTAGCAGTGCTAACTATAATTGTTTAATAAGACACGTAAGACACTTAAAGTACCATAGTAGCACGAAAGTACCTGAGCCGCAGGTTAGGGCTGCATGAAGGTCAATTGTACCTTTTTGCAGGGGTATTAAAGGGAGGAATAGAGGGCTTTCCCTAGAGTGAAGAAACCTGTGCAAAGGTAGGAATAAAATGAATAAACCGACATAACTACCATCTCAGGGTGTGGAAACTTGGTTCCAACATCCCCCGATACTGCCTCGGGTGAGACTTCGGTCCGTGCTCCGTGGGTTGATGCCAAAAGGCCAGTAGTGTAGGGATTTGTTTGGCTAACTAACACTGAATTTGGGTCAGGCCCCCACAAGCCAACAAATGGTTCCTTTGTTGGGACTGGAATCTACATGAATATGTGTGATTTCGTATTACTGGAATCCAACTAAGAAAGAGATCGGAGACTAGTTGTATAGGAAGATCCATGCATTCGCGGCATAGGAGAACAAAAATTGTAATTGACAAAGGAACAGTGTTTGGACAGATACCTATATATGGAGATCCACAAGATCTTTTTCTACTCCTTTTTGGTTGAGCTATATGAGTGGATTACGAAGCTAGAAGACAGTCGAGGAAGGTGGAAACTTGATGGTCCTATTATTTGGACCCCGGAGCTATTACAAAAATTGGAAACATCTGAGGACAAGATCGTCCATGCTGTCAATCATTAGCTCGATCACGTCATAGGAGGATTTGTGACTGAATTCATGGTAGACACCTTAGTCAGCTACAATGAGGCAGAGCAACACTTTTTCAAAGGACAATGAGGTAAGTGCATGAAATCTTTGAATACCTGCATTAAAATGCTATTGTGTGAAAAATGGGTTATGCATCTACCTTGATGTTCGGAGCTACACAAAGTGGAAAAACTTACAGAAACAAAGGAAAAAATGGTCTTGAATATAGTCTGTTGATTTCACCTCTGTGAGGTGATGAAGAGGGAATAATTTAGGTTTCTCCACAAAGTGTTATTCACTTAATAAGACAAGGATTCCCGCAAATACCACCTCCACCCACACCACCTCCAACTTCACCACCATCGCCTCCGACTTCACCCATACCACCTCCACCTCCTTTGTACTTCAGTATGGAAAATTTAGTGAAGCTGCCTTTGAACAAAGGCTTGGGAAATGAGGACCCAAACTAGTTCTGGCTCATCGTGAAAGCCATATGGGAAGCTCGAGGCGTTATAGATGATCACATAAAGAAGGTGACATTAGTTAGTGCTCTACAAGATCACACGCTAACCTCATATATCAAGTACTCTAATGATAGCCCAAAGGGTTGAGTGGCAGACATCTAGACAACACTGAATAGAGAATTCAGTAGGCCTAAATTGGAGGCACAGTCGATTATGGGATTCAAGGAAATCACAATGCAACCAAGTGAGACACCTTTGGAATTAGATTAGAGGTTGAAGTGTAAGATCCGCAAAGCTAACATGAACTTAATAGATGGATAGCACCGTGAATGGTTTGTGGCTTCACTCCTACCACACTTAAGGGTTGTGTTGTCATAAAAGAAGATAACAACTCAGGCAGAGGCCTTGGATATTTTCATGAGACCGCATGAAACACTGATGCAAGATCGAAATCTAGGGATTCAGCAGATCCATGTGTAGTTGAAAAATATTTGCCTTGAGATGCAAAGTTTGAAGTAGGACAGAATAGTCTAACCAAAGGTGCGCGAATAGGTATGGCGTCTGAAATGCAAGAGTCAAGGCCATGCCAAATACCATTGTTTAGTCTTTGTGAACTATATTGCAGGAGGGGGACCAATGCCTTTGAGGCCAGAAGCTTAAGTAGGATCGAGTGCGAGGACTACATTGTGGTGCACTATCTATCAGGTAGTAGGAAACAATGCCATGAATAACTATCATTTGCTGCAAAAGTTTGTACAGACACCACAACAACTATTCTTCAACTTTTGTAGGTCGGTAGGGCATGATAAGCATACTTGCAGAAGTTACGAAATGATGATGGATAGAACTCCTGCCTATAGGGTCCAGGCAGAAATGCAACCACCTAACCAGAGTGTGAGGATGGCATGAATAGGCTTCCAGGGGTACAGATGAGGTCGAGGAGGAGGAGGACCCAGCAGAGGTCAGGAACTGTTGATCTACGACAATTGCAGGGGACAAGGACATTATGCCTGCGATTATACTAACCCTATGTGTTTGTCATGCAAGTATTGCAATTTGTTTGATCATGAAACATAATACTATTCTACGCTGATAGCTACCATATGCGATGAAGGGGCGCTACCACCGCCACCGACTCAGAACCTGTAGATGATGAGGTCTGAGTCGTGCGAAGAGGATCCAAATGTGAATATAGTGTTGCGAAGTGGAACCGCAACAGGAGATAACAAGGGGAAACAACCTGAAGACAGTACATGGGTACGCAAAGCTCCAGCAAAGGAGGCTAAGCTTGATTTGGAGGGTGCACGGGAAACCTTCATGGATGTGAATAAGATCTTCGTTGAGGCTCCCACCTCAAGGAGAAAGGATAACCCTGACAAGGAGATGGAACCTTCTATGCTTACAACTTTCCTCAAGACATGTATGAAGCTACTACACGATAGTAAGGCTATGAAGGGGTTACAATAGCTCATAAATAGATGTGCTAGAAATGCTCTGCGTGAGTCGCACGTAGTACGAAAGATTGGCAATCATAAAACAAGAACAAGATGGGAGGTGAGATTGACCGCACAGATAGGATTGTATGAGATGGATTAGGTTATCTTAGACCTAGGGTCAAACGGGAATGTCCTACCAACACAAAATTGGGAACGAATGGAGAGAATCACACTGCAATGGTGTCCTATCCAGCTAAGGATGGCAAATCAAAAGAAAATCATCCCCATGGGGCGGCTACAGGGGGTGACTGTAGATATTAAAGGTGCGAGAGAACTGGTTGAATTTGAAGTGATAGAAATTGTGGATGATAGCAACCGCTATCCCGTGCTCCTTAGAATTGATTGGGCTACTAATATGAATGGGTAATCAACCTTAAGAAATGGAATATGATATTTGAGAAGAAATTGCTTCACATAGCAATACCCCTAGATCCTGCTGAAGGATTGCGCTATACTAAACTAGTCTATGATTATGAGTGCAATGATGACATGGACTATATCTATAAGATAACAGTGTGAGACAAGTATTGTGAGAATCCCAGCATGGATGGATGAATTACATGGGATTGTGAGAGTTCCCGCACCTCAAACTCTAATGAAGAACTAACATGCTGGCAAAATCGGCTACATGAGGGGACTACATTGAGCTACGACATGATGACCTAGTCACTGCACTGTGTGTCATTGGAGGTAAAAAATCTACATGCTTATGATGACTTGAATGATGTAGATATATTTTTGGATGAATTTGAGAGGGAGGTAACAAAAAATCAACACTTTCCGGTGTTGGACTGGGAACTGTGCACTACACCCGCAAGATGGTGCGGTACGCATAAGGGATGCTCTAATGATTGACACAAATGTAGGAGGATGATGAGAACATGCTTTGGGAAGCCGAAGGTGCGAATGACAGACAAGTATGATGGGCAAGATGACCCGTGTGAGAACTTGGCCAATTGGGCTCAGGTGTATGGAGAGAAGCCCCAGCCTGAATGGGTGCACTTGTTCTGTCACACCCTAGATGTCATCCCGATGAACTAGTATGTAGAAATAGAGCTTTGCCATCGTATAGGTGAATGTGATATTTTGTGTGAAGGATTCATAATGACATTTATTTTTGAAGATGGGTATGACAATATTGATGAGGCGCTACAAGAGGTGAAAGCATCCATATTTAGGATACCATCAAATCCTTTAGACCTTATTCAGCCTCAGTGGGCTACTCAGCTAAGTCAAATGCTAGAGTGCAATAATATAATTGCTGAAGAAGAGGATGAGGATCTGAAAAAAGATTAACATCCTAGAAACAGAGGGTCACCGCGAGGTTGAAGGACTGTGGGTTGAGAATCATGATATAACTGCTCCGCTGAAAATCAAGCAAGTAAACATTGGTATGAAGGCAGAGCCTAAATTCGCAAAGATTGGAGATTACTAGGATGAAGGGATGGTGGATAAGGTTACTGAATTGCTTCATGAATACCAGGATTTATTCCGTACCAAGTTTACAGATCTAAAAGGGATAATCGGGGACCTAGGTGTTATGAAGATCATATTGAAGCAAAATGCAAATCCAGTTAGCAAAATGCCTTACCATCTCAATCTGAAGTATAAGGAAAAGGTCTGCTTAGAGCTGGATAAGATGCTCATGGCAGGCATCCTTGAGCCTTTGGAAGAATCTCACTAGGTAAGCCCTATGGTGGTACAGGAGAAGAAGCAAAAGGATAAAATAAGAATATGTGTGGATCTTAGAAAGTTGAATGTCACTTGCATACATGATCCTTTCTTGACTCTGTTCACTGGTGAAGTGTTTGACAATGTAGGTGGCCAGGAACCATATTCCTTCACTGATGGGTTCTCGGGGTACCACGAGATCAAAATAATGCCACAGGATAGGAGCAAGACACCCTTCGTGAATAAGTGGGGTTGTTTTCAATAAACTGTAATGTAGTTTGGATTGAAGAATGCGCCTGCAATTTACTCGCACGTAGTCATTGTTGCATTCAAGGAATTTATTCATAAGTTCTTCGAAGTATACTTTGACGATTGGAATGTGTTTCGGCTAGTGAAATGCCACATAGCAAGCTTGTAGTTGATGTCAGATACCTGTCGAAGTTACCAAATCATGCTCAATCTGAAGAAATGCTTGTTTTGAGTTCCTTTTGGGACCCTGTTGGGTTATGTGGTTTGCAGACAGGGACTGATGGTAGACCTCATGAAGATCACGGTGATACTGGACTTGGAGGCTCGATGAAGTGTGAAATAGTTGCGCACTACCTTAGGACATACACGATATTACGGAACGTTTATCAAAGGCTATGCCCAGACCACTGCGCCTATGGAAAAGTTATTGAAGAAGGATGTCACATTTTGCTGGATTGAGGACTGTAAGAAGATCTTGGATGTATTGAAAGAAAAGATGGTCACTACGCCGATTTTAGTCTTCCTGGATTGGAAGAAGGAGTTCCATGTGCATGTCGACACGTCATGTATAGCGTTGGGAGAAGCACTAACACAGGCTGGTGGAGAGGACTTGGACCATCCTATAGCATTCAGAAGTAGAAGGTTGTCCAAGGCGGAGAAGAACTGTTCCACCACCGAGCGCGAAGGGTTAGCCATGATGTATGCACTCTAGAAGTTTAGGCACTACTTGCTAGGAGGCCATTTTAATATGTATACAAATCACTCCACGCTGAAGTACCTGGTCAATAAGCCTATGTTGGGGGGGAGAATCTACTTGTGGCTCTTATTGTTCCGTGAGTATGATTTTGAAGTTATTGTGAAGCCTGGACGACCGAACGTGGGAATAGACCACCTCTCGTGCATTGAAACAAGGAAAAAACCCACTAATTTGGAAGAAGGATTGCCTGACATTCAATTATTTGAAATACGTGTTGCGGATGGTCATTTTTAAGATATAATACACTTCATAATGACATGAACTACCTCGGAAGGATATGCTATCCAACAGAAGAAGGAATTAGTGGTGTGCGCGGCATATTTCTCTAGCATTGCTACGCATCTATACAAAATGTGGTCTGATGTGGTATTGCAATGATATGTACCAAAGTTTGAAAGAAGCAGCATCCTCGTGGATGCTCATCGGGTCACCGCGAGAGGACATTATGCAAGAAGAGCAACTACGCAGAATATTCTATGCGCAGGGTTGTGGTGGCGAACCCTCCATCAGGACTCAAAAGCATATTGCAAGGTGTGTGATGTGTGTCAAACGACTAGTAGGCCATCGTGAATGGATGAGATTCCTTTGAATCCATAGATGACGTTGCAACCCTTTGATAAATGGGTGAAAGATTTTGTGGGACCCATTAAGCCCCAAGGAAAGACAAGAGCAAGGTACATTATCATTACGACGACGTATTAGACTCGTTGGGCGGAGGCACAGCCTATGAAGGATTGCATAGGTGCGACTGCTGCAAAGGTCCTATTTTAGTATGTACTGACGCTATTTGGTTGTCCGAAGATCTTGATGAGTGATCATGGTACACACTTTCTGAATGAGACAATCAACGCACTGATGGACAAATTTCATGTATATCACCAGAAGAGAACACCTTATCACCCATAGGCTAATGGGATGGTGGAAGCATTCAATAGTGTGCTGGAGAATGCACTAACCAAGGTTTTCAATGCTCAGTGAAGTGATTGGGACCTATGCATACCTGCAGTGCTCTGGGCTTATTGAACGACATGCTAGAATTTGACTAGACAAACCCCCTTTACACTTGTCTATGGTGTTGAAGAGGTAATTCCTATGGAATATATTATGCCTAGCCTCCGCATAGTAATGCTCACAGGTATGACAGATCAAGTAGCCCAGGAGGAAAGGCTCGCACAGTTGAATGAGCTTCAGGAAGAGAGGTTTCTTATGGGATTTCACCGATAGGTCCAAAAATAGTACGAAAAATCATGGCATGATGGGCACATTAAGCTGTGCACCTTTAAAGTAAATTACCTAGTTTTGTTATATGATAGTAAGTTTGATAAATTTCAAGGGAAGTTCAAGATGCACTGGTTAGGGCCCTATGTCATTAAGGAAATTACCGACAGAGGAGCGGTATGGCTGGTCAAATTGAATGGAGATCCCTTCCCTAGAAAGGTGAATGGTAGTCGATTGAAGCCATACACCAGTAGTTTGACCATGTGACTAGATGAAGGTAACACATTCTTAATGCTCTAGGCAGTTGAAAGGAGGTGCAAGACTATAAACTACACTACCCGGGTTGGGAAGCTGCACAATTGGAGGATTGTGCGAAGTAAGGAAGTGTCACAGGGTTCACGGCAGCGCGAAGGGAGTTGCGCTACCTAGGGAGAAATTGCACAGGTTAGCTAGCGAGTGACCATTAAAGTCACTGTTCATGAGTTGACAATAGAAATGCGGCCAAATGGAGTGGGCAGCCTACATTTAAGATGAAATTTATGGCTTAGAATTTTGAAAATATGCTGCCAATCTTGCATCAGTGGACCAAATTTGTGGGGAACAGTCAGATTTGAATTCAAAATGACCTATAAATTACAAGTGGTTTTCCAACGAAAAGCACTTGAAATTTTGAGAATTGAGTTTTTGAGCTTTAAGGCGCATATGAATCGTGAGCACTGTGACCTTCTGATAGTGAGTAAAGTATTTGAGACATTGCCAAAGGAGACACAGGAGTTGTTACATAAAATCATGTTGGCACCCATAGAAGCTATAGATACTGAAGGAAAGGAGTCGATGCCAAAAGTTGAGATGGAGATAGAAGTAGATGCTCTAGACATCACCAAAGTACTTGTTGAAGTCCCCAAATCCCTGAGAACACCAATACCAAAGCTGACCCCCACCAAGGAGATCGCAAAGGATAAAAAGGGCAAGTATATTGCTATACCAACACGCACATCACCAAAGAGAAACCCACCGAAGCCCACTGCATAGGAGAATGGAAAGGCTATAAATTTAGGGCGGGAGGAGGAAAACATTGAAGACATATCGATGGATGATGAAGATGTGGGAGTCGAAGTAGACCAAGTTGAAACCCAGGGTGCAGACCCTATTACTCGGTTGTCAGAGTACGTCCCTTTGCACAAGCCTAAGACCAAGGTGCCAAAGGACATCGATGAGTGTAAGACTCCCCTGCAAACCCCTCTATTTCCGGATGAATTTTTTTTCGACAAACCACGCTTAGCACAAGTGTCGCTGCTAAAACTTGAAGAGTAGGACTTGGCCAATCATAAGAAGTTCCCACACCTGGAAACCGAGCAGCTGATGTGCCGTATCATTGATACAAACTCTGTATGACACATTGAAGCCATGGATATGGCTCCGAGGAGTAGAAAAGGTAGGGTTGCTCAACTTGCTTTGGGTTCCGCACTACAACCACACCCCGATGATAGTTTATGTCATCAAGCATCTATTGTTCTCAGTGCATGATGGGTGTTTGTGGCTGGAGGAGCCAATGCCCATCACAGATAGGTTGATTCATAGGATAACACAATTTCCATATACAGGCGACAATCTGTCCATGATATTTGGCAGAAAAGGCGGTGAATAGGCTCTCGTGGAGTCTATGAAGGAAAAAATTGAGTTGGTGAATAATCCATGTAGATATGCTATATCTAGCATTTGCAACTCTATTGTGAAGGTATCCATGCATATCCTAGTAGGGAAAGTGATGAGGAAGTGCCACGCCAATGAGGTGTTGGCACCTGTCATCGTGCTAGTAGCACAAGGTGCTGAAGGAGTCTAGTTCAATTGGTAGGACTACCTTTGCGGAGAGTTCCTAGTAGGCTGGGAGTTGCCAGAGGACAGCCAATTCCCTACAGTTGCACCAGACCTCCCAAAGCCAGCAAAGTACGCTTCGCTGTGGGTGACCAAGGACGTGCAGCAAGTCAGGGTCAGTAAGAACTTTTGGATCTTGATCAAGATGAACATCCAGGTGGTCATCAACCACAAATTGTAATTGTTAGGTATGGTGTACGCCAATATGCAGGGATACATCGAATTTAAAGTAGACTTCCATCGAGTATCCATCAAGGTGCGGAAGGACCCTGTGGATAAATGGTTAATGGCACAGCACAAACCGTCATGCTGACATAAAGACTAGCCAGGCTGTAGGAGGCCAAGCAGCTGAAGAAATAGATGGACGCAGTGTGCACAAGGAAGTAGTCCTGAAGGCAAGAATGAATCCCTAACTGGATGAGGCTTACATAGTGACAAGATCTATTGAAGGAAATCTTGTGACTCTGCAAGTGATGCAACAAAAGCTTCAGGTGGACAGCACAGGAGTAGTGGCCGAGAAGATATTGGGAAACATGAAACAGGTAGCTACAGAGTGCACAACTGAGGTTGTTGTCACACGAGTCGAGCTGGAAAGGGTTCACGCAATGATTTTCATGCCTACCAAGTGACTACAGGGTGATTCATGATGTTTGTGTTCGTGGCTTGTTGGGAGCGGGATCCCCAAAGGACAGTTTTGGGGCTAAAAGCCCATGTTTTGGTCAAATTTTGTAACAAACTTATAAAGACTCTACATTTTTTGGTCACAGAGCATGAAGGTGTCATAAGTCATAAAGGGTTGTCTGCCCTTAGTTTTTTAAAGTAAATTCGGCTATAAAAGATATACCCATGGTCCGCAGACCATGGGATTGTATAAATAGAGGTAAGATCTAAGTAGTTTGAGGGTCATATCATGTAAGAGAGTCGTAGCTCTGAATTAAGAAGTCTAAGTTTTAGGTCGTAGCATAGGTAGAGGCTTTGCAACTGAGTCCACAAAGGCCTAGGGTGGAAGTTGGCAGCGAAGTGCGTGGACTCTTGCAGCTAAGTACGTGGATTCTTGTAGCTATGTGCGTAGGGTGGATAGAGTCTCTAATCGCTTAAAGATATTAATAAAGAGAAGTATTCTGCAATTTCTGATTCTTTGTTCTGATTAATGCATCTTGTCATTTTATATATGGATTTCCTTTATAATGCTTATATGATGCGTGGATGAATAAAATTACATTGGGAAACTAAATGCAATTAAGGATATATGTTTACGTGGTGCTAACTATAATGGTTTAATAATACGAGTGAGACACTTAAACTAGTTTGGGAATCTACACGATACAATGCCATAACAACACGAAAGTACCTGAGCCACAGGTTAGGGTTGCATAAAGGTCAATCGTACCTTTTCGCAGAGGTATTGAAGGGCAAAATAGAGAGCTTGCCCTAGAGCGAAGTGACCTACATGAAGGTAGGAATAAAAGGAATAAACCAACATCACGACCATCTCAGGGTGAGGAATCTTGGTTCCAGCATCCCCACATAATGCTACAGGTGAGACTTCGGTCCATATTCCATGGGCTAATCCCGAAAGGGCCAGTAGTGTAGGGATGTGTTTGGCTAACTAACGCTGAACCTAGGCCAGGCCCCCACAAGCCAACAAATGGTTCCTTTTCTGAGACTAGAATCTACATGAGAGATGTGTGATGTCATATCACTGGAATCTAACTAAGAAAGATATCAGAGAATAGTTAGATAGGAAGATCCATGAATTCATGGTGCAGGAGAATAGAAACTCGCAACTGAAAAAGGAACAGTGGTTGGACAGATACCTATATACAGAGATCCACGAAATATTTTTCTGCTCCATTCCAATTGAGCTACACGAGTGGATCGTGAAGCTAGTAGACAGCCAAGGAAGGTGGAAACTTGAAGGTCCTATTGTTTGGGCCCCGGGGAATAAACTGACAACACAACCATCTCAGGGTGTGGAAACTTGGTTCCAGCATCCCCCCATACTTCTTTGGGTGAGACTTTAGTCCACGCTCCGCGTGTTGATGCCAAAAGGGCCTGTAGTGTAGGGATTTGTTTAGCTAGTTAACATTGAACTTGGGCCAGGCCCCCACAAGCCAACACCGAGATACAAGAAAAGCAACCCAAGCTAGGGTGTCAAAAATTGGATATCACAAATTACACTCTAGTGGATATAATAGTATTTTTGGTGGCATGGTAAGTGATATTTCAATTAATTATATTTCTAAATTAGGAAAAATAACCATGGTCACATTGAGTTAATTGTATCTTATTAGTTATTTTACCTTATAAATATGATTATCTTTGTTAGTGTAGGTTCACCAGTTTCACAAGGAAGCTTCAGAGGAAGACTTAAAATATGCTTTATTACATGGTTCCCAAGGCCTTTGACAACACATGATAGATCGAGGGGAAAAATTAATTACTGGTTATGAATCTAAGGTTAGTTGTTTATAATATTTTATGAATAATGCAATAATTCAATTGGAGTTACACTATTATTCTATCAAGTTAAAGTGTGTTGTGTATAAGAATCAGTTGAAACATCTGGGAGTGAGCATGGGGAGGAGATACAAGCACAGGATGATTAGTTTGTTGCACATAATCATTCAATTTCCATTCATAAACCTTGGGAGGAAACCATTGTTGAATTTAAGCGAATGGGAGACAAAAATAACGAGGAGGGTGTTCAAGGTGATGAGCATTCCACACCCACAATTAATGTAGCACCTCACAAAAAGAGGAGAAAAAGGATTGATATTTGTTAAATTTTAATAACTTGAATGTGCATCGCTTTAGCTTATAAGGAGTGCAATAGGTTCTGAGGGTCCAAACATAAACTAATTCTGTGTGCAACAAAACAAATTTTGAAGATACTTTGTTTTTTGAACTTTGAGGAACAAAATAAATTTCGAAGGTACCTTCTTTTCTGAAGGTACTTTGTTTTCCTGCAAAACTATTTTTATGTGAGTGTCACAAAAAAATAATGCCTTGATTCTACATGATGAATTGAATATATTGTGACTTTGGGTTAGCAATAGTTGTCTTCAATGGCACTCCTACAACAATATTCTGTACTATACGACTTTGTACACTTATGATAGTTCATAATTGAAGATTTTTTTATCGAGAATTATATTTTAGATTAGACCTGTTTTGAATTTAATGCTTGTTGTTGTGTTTTTGTTTCCAAGAGGAAGCCCAACCATCATGTTAGGGAGGGATTCTAATTAAATGCTTACTGTTTATGTTTCCAAGAGATAGCCCAACTATCATGTTAGGGAGGGATTCATTTTGTTTATCATTTCCTTTTTTTTACTGCATCTACAACATTCATTAGAGTTATTACTTATTAATGTCATTTTTGGGTTTCACTACTAGAAGACAAAAAGCCACAGGCATGCCCTTTTTTCTAAAACCTCTGCATATGTGGCATTCATGGGGTTAATGGGTACACCTCATCGTAGGCCTTATATTTTCAAGTAATACACTATTTGTTATTGTTTTTCTTTCTTCATTGTAGCTGTTTCTTGGATTTTTCAGTAGTATTCATTCCCTTACATGCTTTACATATCCTTGGCAGTAATTTGTATCTCCTTCTATGGCTACTAAGGTTTTCTCTTGTTGTTTTTTTTTTCATTTTAGAGTTCAATGGATCCGCCTAGCTTCTATCCCTTTGGGAAATTTTTGCATTCATGATATCCTTTGGTTCATACAAATAATGCTAGCAGTGTGGGATCCTCTAAGCAATCACCTCGATTTCTGGAGGGTAAAATATGAAGCAATTTAGGTAATTTTGAAGTATTTTCTGTTTTGTTTTAGGCTCTAGTAATTTCTAGGATATCCATATCATAGACAACTATGTAGAAACAAGTCCATATATTTATTTGTCCCTTAACATTCAAATTTATCAACTTTCATTATGTTTCAATTAGAAACCAACACCCAATCCTATAATTATGTCACAATTATTATACTAAGCCTTTAAAATTAATTTATGACAATAAAATTCTAAGTAGTCATGAAAATGCCTTAATCATCATTCTAGTAACAATTTAGCTTCAAAATGATGTCTGTCAACTTTTGTTTTGTCCAAATATGTGAACACTTAAATTTATATGATTGGCAGATGAAGAGGCGGGAGGCCTCGAAACACCGGAACAGAGGAAATTGGAGGAGTGGACATGGTGAACATTGGTAAGGAAGAAAGTTAGTTAGGGTGTGTTCTTCCACATCCGAGTACACTTCAGTAGCATCGCAGGTAAGTTGTTTCTCCCACATTACATTGTGTTGTTCCACGTCCTACGTTACAAAATAAAAATGTTCCAGATTATATTTACCGTGAGTTATCATTTCCTAAATCCTATATGAGAAGAAACATTATAGCTCATTATCAAAACTTTAGTGGGTTTAAGTAGTTGCAAGGTGTCTGCATTGTGGCTTATAGATTTTCTTAACTTAAAAAAAATTGTACACTCACCAATGGTAATCATTCTACACATAGGGTTTTATCATTATACATAATGGAAGCATCGTCATCATTAGATATCATGCTCAACCGATTTAATTATACTCAGGTCAATTGTGTATGTGGTTACTCTGTTTCTGTGTTTCTTATTCTCTTGCAACATATTCTGTCATGTACAATAGATTTATATTTAGAGTAGAAAACAAGCCCTCTCTTCTTTTCAAAAGCATCAAAATCATTTGGATAACAAATCCAAGTTTCCAAAGAGACTTATTAATAGAGAAACAAACCATAAGGAGGCACCTTATTGTCTTTTAGTTTTATTTTTCTTCTTTTAATTTCAATTTTTGAATCTTCAAAATGATACTTGACAACTTTTCTTTTGTCCAAATCTGTGAACATTAAATTTAATTAATGATCATAACATCCTAATAAGTAATGGAAATGTCTCGATCATCATTCTAGTAAGAATATAACTTAAAAATGATGGATCAAAATTCATCTCCTAGATTCATTTTATTTATTGCATTCGATTATATTTTCCCATCATACTAAGGTTCCCACATTCAAAACATTTTCCTAAAGCACAACTCAGTTTGAAAGGTCCATGTTCAAAACTTATTTTCAAGGTATTCAGGAGCCAGTGTTAAGAATATGTTTTTATTTTATAATAATGGGGATTTGGTTAGTTGGTGAAGTCAATGGAGTGTCAAGCCGCCCACCAGACTCCCATTCTTAGCACATGCCATGCATTTCAAAGGGATGAGATATATTGCAAGTCCAAGGCTATGTTGGCAGAATAGATATCCCTCAGACCTGGCACCTAGGCATAAGGAAGTCATCTCTTTGTGGGGTATACCCTCAGGATATGAATCTCAAAGAAACTCCAATGAAAGGAAATATATTTTCCATACACAAGGATTGCTTGATAAGCCACAACACAGAGTAGTCTTCTAGTGCACAAAGCATTCTTCAATACCCATTTTTAATTGAATTTTATATGAAGGCACTAAGGGGGCCCAAGAAACCCTTACTCTTATGTTAAATATTTCTCCAATGCACAATGAAAGCACAAGCATCTAACAAATTGATCTCATATAACTTATTTCTCAAGATGTTTTAAGCATTAAAATCATATTGAAATAATTTACAATAAATTCCAAAAATGTGACTACTGGAGAAAAGAAAACCAACTTGCATATCCTTCTCAGCCTAAAGGGAAGAAAAATCCTTTGCTTTATCCTTCTGCATATGTTTTCTCTTCCTTCCATTGTAGGCATCCAGAGCTGCTTCACTTGTAATCTGATGAGAGCTAGAAGATTCTTCACAAGCAGTACTAACTTCTGCATCATCAGACTCATTATTTGATGTTCCAAGTCCCGGTGTAGAAGACCTTGACAACTGCCCAAATGAATTTCCATCTCGTACCTATAGTACAATCAATAGAGCATAAGCAGCTACAATCCATGAAACTTTCAAGGATACTAGAGCATCTATATCATCATTGAATTATTTTTTGATGTCAGTCAAATATGCATGTGATTTTTCCCAATGCATGAGTCAATTATGTTTGTATGCTAATTTCAATTTTACAATCTTCAAAATGATGTTGATCAACTTTTCTTTTGTCCAAATCTATGAACACTTAAATTTAATTAATGATCATAACATCCTAAGCAATAATGGAAATGTCTCAATCATCATTCTATTAAGAATCTAGCTTCAAAATGGTGGATGGCAACTTTTCATCTCTTGGATTCATTTTATCTAATACATTCGATTATATTTTCCCATTATACTAGGGTTCCCACATTCAAAACATTTTCCAGAAGCACAACTCAGTTTACAAGATCCATGTTCAATTCTTACTTTCAGGGCATTTAGGAGCCAGTCTTAAGAATCTATTTTTCTTTTATAACAATTGGGATTTAGTTAGCTTGTGAAGTCAATGGAGTGTCAAGCTGCCCACTAGACTCCCATTCTTAGCACATGGTATGAGTTTCAAAGGGATGAGATCTATTGCAAGTCCAAGGCTATGTTGGCAAAATAGATATCCCTCAGACCTCGCAACCCCTTAGGATATGACTCTCAAAGAAACTCCTATGAAAGGACATATATTTTCCATACACAAGGATTTCTTGATAGGACACAACATAGAGCAGTCTTCCAGTGCACAAAGGATTCTTCAATACCCATTTTTAATTGTGTTTCATATGAAGGCACTAAGGGGGCCCAAGAAACCCTTAATCTTATCTTAAATATTTCTCTAATGCACAATGAAACCACAAGCATCTAACCAATCAATCTCATATAACTTCTTTCTCAAGATGTTCTAAGCATTACAATGATGTTGAAAATATTTACAATAAATTCCAAAAATGTGACTACAAGAGTGAAGAAAACCAACATGTGTATCCTTCTCAACCTGAAGAGAAGAAAAATCCTTTGCTTTATCCTTTTGCATTTGGTTTCTCTTCCTCCTATTGAAGGCATTCAGAGCTACCTCACGTGTAATCTGATCAGAGCTTGAAGATTCTACATGAGCAGTCCTAACTTCAGAATCATCAAACTCATTACCTGATGATTTGTAATTGATCGAAGACAAACAATAAGGTATTACAGACTCATGTGCATGGATGTGCCTATGTTATTTGATGCAACAGATTGATAAGATTGTGAAATACACAAGCAATGAAGCAGTTAAAGAAAACGTAATAGGAAAACATATAAACACAACAAGTTTAATAAGGAGTTCGCCCAATACTCCTGGGCTACGTCTCCTGGTCTAGCCTTTAGTGGTGGCCTCTCTATTTATCTTCATCTCTACCTTTCTTAAATCCTCTATACATTTCCTCTACCATGTCTCTCATGGTCATGAAACTGTCCATGAACTGGGAGTCTAATTCCAAGGGAGTTTCTTCTGCCATTTTCCTCTTAGGATAGACTCTTTCGATTTCTAGGTTAGCTTCAACAAACTCTCCTTCTCCTAATTTGAGCTTTATCCTAGTTAGCATTCAACAACAAAATCCAACACAATCTTGCCTAACCTTAGCAACCTAGAGCTCTGATACCACTTGATCTGTAACTGATCTAAGACAAACAATAAGGTATTACAGACTCATGTGAATGGATGTGCCTATGCTATTTTATGCAATAGATCAATAAGATTGCGAAATACAAAAGAAATGAAGCAGTTAAAGAAAGCGTAATAGGCAAACATATAAACACAACAAGTTTAATAAGGAGTTCACCCAATACTCCTGGGCTACATCTCCTAGTCCAGCCTTTAGTGGTGGCCTCTCTATTATGTTTTCAAGCAAAATTTTTACAATAGTGAGCTCAGTTTGAGTCTCACACAACAGATATAAATCAGCGAGACTGTGCTTGGGTCCCCCAAGTCTCTGGGGTACACAAACTCTCCTTACTGACTCTCTACCTCTATTGGTCATAGTAGTATGAGCCCAATCTGAGATTCATACATGACATGCATCACAGACGAGTGCACTTGAACCTCTTAAGCCTTTTTTGGAGCACATAGACTCTTTGACTCTCTCTATCTCGGTCCTGACTTTGGCTTGATGCTACCTTTGCTTTTGTAGGTTAGCTCAGCTTCTCCTCTTTGTTTTCGACTTACTGCCTACTGCTCTTAGCTTTTTGCTCCCTCTCTTTCTCTCTCTCTCAATTTGTGGCTTAAAGGCCAATCCACTTCTTTCCTGTTTGTTTCTGCTTCTCGGCTTCCTGGTTTTGTTGCCTCTATCCATTTGAATCCCTCTGTCTTGCGTCATCAAACACTGTATTATGCCTCACGGGGAGGTGGCCACCTATTTCGTAACAGAGGATTGTCAGTTCTCTTGGACATATTGAAATGATTGTTTTTACCGTTAACTCCAAGAATGCCCACAAACATGACCTTCTGCCAACGCATCATCCATATCAGACTTCAAATCCTATGTGACTTCACTTCATATCCTTGTCAAATTAGGTCATCCATCGGAACGCATCTCCACTGTTGATCTAGGGGCCCCAGATCCTACGGTCATTGTTTATATTAGGTGGCTAAGTAGCATGACATTTACCCATCCAATGTGAGCGGTTTTCTCTCTCCCCACTGAGACGCGTGGCGATTGCTGCGTGGCATCGGGCGGAACTTAGCCAAAACCGCTTACTACTTGAAGCCCCTCGTTATTCTCTTGGTTTTGTGGAATCCTGCTCTAACGAAACCGAAGCATTATTTTCTGCATTTTATAATTATTTCAGGTTCGAGTGCTTGCGACCTTTCCTTCTTTGAGGGGTTTGCCCTGTGATATGTGATTAGCAACTTGTCGCTAATTTCATATCGGAAACAACCCCCATTTCTTGAAATGACCTCTGCATTTGCTAATTTGCAATAGCGCGCGTTACCATGGGCTGACGGTCTACGCACTTGACCGATGATCCTTGTTGCTCCGTGCTGATCACCAATTGCAACTGTTATGAGGATACCTCTAATAAGCTTGATCTTCACAGGATTTGTAGCCTTTGGCATAATTTTTTAAGAGCTCATGAAAACTTAAAGAGTGTTCTAAGATCCAATTTGGATCACGACCTTCCCACTGAAAAAGCTTTTGGACCACCAAAAGTTGGTTTTTAAGCATCAATCAAGCGAGGGTATAGATTCCTCGCTTGCCCAATTTCTATCCATTTTTCACTACTTGGTTTTGAACCTTTGGGTCCAATCGTGAGGTACTCAACATCCCCTCTGCGCGTAGTTCTCACCTTCTTGTCCAGAGTTGTATCTTCTTGCAATTCATTAAGATATTAAGGCAATAGATCATAATTAGAAGGATATTGACTCTGTTCTTCGGGATCTTCAATCAATGAAGGTTCAAATAGTCTCAAGCTTTTTGCAATAACTACCGAATACATGTGCATGTAAGCTGGCAAATCAAGGCGAAAAGTATTCTCACCAATTTTCTCAAGTGTCTTGAAAGGTCCATACCTTATTGGCTTCAGCTTCATACCTTCACCTTGCATTCTGTCTTTGCTGATATACAACCAGACTTGATCACCAACTTGGAAACTATGCTCAATCTGATGATTATCATGTCTTGCCTTATACCTTTCTTAGCTCTTTTCCAGTTGTTCCTGTACTTCCTGGTGAATCTCTTGGATTTGTTCAATGAACTTGGTTGCCTTGTCCACATCATTGTGTCCATCAACTACTATGTATTTACCAAAGACAATATCCAAGGGAGACCTTGGTGTGAAACCAAAATAGGTCTCAAAAGGAGATCTTCATGTAGAAGAGTGTTTATCATGGTTGTAAGCATGTTTCACATAACATAGATGTTCATCCCAAAGCTTGGGATTCTTGTTGCAATAGCCTCTGAGCAACTGGATTACTATCCTATTGACCACTTCCATTTGGCCATCTATTTGTGGATGAAAGGTTGTGCTCTTCTTCAGTTTGGTGTCCATGAATTCCCACACACTTGACCAAAAGTTCTCAACAAATCGGGAATCTCGATAAGATACAATGGAAGTGGGTAATCCAAAATGAACCCATACATGCTGAAAGAACAATTTTGTTGTTTTCTTAGTTCTAATTTCTCTTTTGTAGGGTATTCAAATTAAAATATACATTTTTCTGAACCTGTCCATAATAACATATAAATAGTCATGACCTTTTCTAGATTTAGGCAGTCCCCCAACAAAGTCCATCGAAACACTTTCCCAAGGATGAGAAGGAACTGGCAGTGGAGTGTACAAGCCTAGTTTTCTATTGATGGGCTTGCTTTTAGCACACATGGTACACCCTCTTACATATCTAGAAATTGTTTCATTCATTTTTGGCCAATAACAAAATCTTTGCAGCTGTGAAATTGTTTTACTTAAACCAAAGTGACCTGATATTAGACAATTGTGTGCTTCTCAGATTAGCTTTACTCTTTCGGTTTGAGGAATGCATAAATTTCCAAAATGATACATGAGTTGGTCCTTAACATGATAATCCAATTCTTCTACTTGTTTTCCATGACTTAAAGTTGCATATACATATTTAAAATCTATATCTTGAGCACACTATTCAATGTAGTTTTCATGCAATACTGAGTTATGCGTAAGGATAGTAGATGCATTTATGATTGGTCTGGACAACATATCTGCAACTTTATTGTGTATGCCCTTTTTATATCTGATGACAGGATGAAACTGTTGTAGAAAACCCATCCACCTATATTGTCTTGATTGCTGCAACTTAGTTTGTGAGTGTAAATATTGAAGTGGTTGATCATCAATATGTATAACTGTCTCTTTTCCCATCAAATACTGTTTCCACTTTTTCACACTCTGTACTAATGCATAAAATTATTTATCATATGTGGGATAATTAACTACTACAGAATTAAATGTCTCAGAATGATAACATATGTGTTTACTGTGCTGCATCAACACTGCTCCCATGGCATAGTCACTGGCATCTATTTCAATCTCAAAGGGTCTATGAAGATCAGGCAATGCTAGTACTGGTGTTGTACTAATATTTTCTTTTAAGGTGTCGAAGGCTTTCTACTGTTTGCCTCCCCACTGAAACACCTTGTTCAATCCTGTTAAAGCATGTAAGGGAGTTACAATCAAGTAAAAGTTATCAATAAACTTTCTCCAATAATTTGCTACTCCTAGGAAGCTTCTAACTTCTATCGCAGATTTGGGTTTAGGCCAGTTTACAATGACTGCAACCTTAGAGGGTTCTATCTTCAATTCACCAGCCCCTACAATATGACCCAAATAATTCAAAGATGTTTTGCCAAATTCACATTTTGATAGCTTAACATAGATATTTTCTCTTTTCAAAACATCTAGAGTCCGCTTTACATGCTTCAAATGTTCTTCCCATGTTTTACTAAATATAAGAATGTCATCTAGATATACAATGAAAAAATCATCAATAAAATTCATGACTACATCATCCATTACTCTCATGAATGTAGCAAGAGCATTAGTTAAGCCAAAAGGCATAACTAGCAACTCATACAATCCCTGCTTTGTTTTGAAAGCAGTCTTCCATGCATATTGTTCTGCAACTCTGACCTAATGGTAGCCACTATGAAATTCCAACTTGGAAAAGTAAACAACTTCTTTCAACTAATATAATAGATCATCTATGCGAGGAAGAGGATAACAATTTTTTATCGTTATCTTATTCATTGCTCGGTAATCAATGCACATTCTCCATGAGCCATCTTTCTTTCTCAACAAGACAATTGGAGACCCATATGGTGATGTGCTAGGTCTTATGAACCCTTTCTTGGGCAGCTCCTATACCTGCATCTTGATTTCTACATTCTCTAAAGCGGAAAACCTCTACATTCCGATGTAAGGCAATGGAGCATCTTGTTGCAAATTAATATCATGTACTATTTCCTTTTTGGGTGGCAGATATTTTGGTTCTTGAAATAGTATATCATTTTCTGAAACAACCTTTTCTAAATCAGCTTACTATTTAGCATTATAGGCTTCAAATACATTGGTTTTATCAGGTTTCTTTTCCTCTACAACCATCAGTAAAAATTGTTTGCATGAATTTAAATTTATTTTCATCTTCCCTGAGTTTATGAGAGTATAATTATTCTTGAGTTTATGAGCTCTTACAGTATATTTGATTCCATCTTTAACAAGTTGATACTTTTTTCAGCTCTATATAAAATGGCTTTTCTATCATACAAGTAAGGACTTCCTAAATAAATTCCACATATATCCAAAGGAACTATATCTAACTCAACCTCATCTACAAATGTTGACCCAAAAGAAAACCTAAGTTTACATTGTCTAGTCACTTGTAGCTTTGCTTTATCACATAACCAACCCAATGAATATGCCTTCTTGTGAGGTGTGGTTGGTAATCCCAGCTTATTTACAATTGCTTCAGAAATTAAGTTTACTTGTGAGCCACTATCAAACAAAGTATCAATCTTTTGATGCTTGGAAATAACTCTAATATGAAAAAGCTCATGTCTTTTCCTCTCGTTTTCTTCATTATCAGTAGATTGTGTAGAATTACCAGTAGATGCTTAAGAATTTTTACCTTCTATACTTGTGGCTGTGATTGTTGTTTCATCCACTGAGTCTGACCCGAAATCTTCTGAATAGCTTCAGCAGTCTTCTTCTTTTTGCCATCGAACTTCTTAGGCCTCAGCATCAAATGCAGAATCCAACAGTGTTCATCATCATGCCCATCCTTCCTATAGTGAGTACATGAAGGTTTTTCCTTTTGTACAACATTTGTCTTCCTCTCTTTCTATTTCTTCTTTCTCTTTTCCTTGTTCTTGCTGGCAATGGGTTTTGATGATCCCCCAACTTCTAGGTTCACTTTCTTACTTCTAGCCTCTAGATGTGTAGCCTAAACAGATACCTCATCTATGCTAGTGGGATTTAACATGAGAATGGTGTGCTTTAAATAGCTATGTAGACCACCTATATACTTCATCAAAGTTTCAGGTGAGTCTAAAGAAATTCCTAGAATCAAAGCTCCTTTTCTAAATTCTTGGGTGTAGCCTTGTACACTTTGCCCTTTTAATTATCGGAGGGTTTGCCAACTCATCATAGCTTGTTGCATATAAGCTAGTGGATAGAACTATTTTTTAATTGCAGAAACAAATTCACTCCAGAAAGAAAGGATTTTACCATGCTTCTTCATGTCAGCTTCTGTCCTACCTTCCCACCATACCAAGGCAGTGCCTCCAAGGCGTAGGCTAGCCAGCTGAATCTTACTTTTGTTTGAATCAATTCTCTACACCCTGCAATACACATCAATTTATCTAATCCAATTATCCAACTTCTCTGTAGTCAACTCTAAATCATATATCGGCAAATAAAATTTAACATCTAATTTAATCAAAGATGTTTTCTTTTATTTACAGGGCTATTAGGAGGTGTGGGAAGCTTTTCTTCTTTCTCTTTGCCTTTAGAATGGTCATTGAGGAGAGATACTTCTGCTCCTTTATATTGTTTGGAGTTTGATGAGTCTTCATCTCTATCTTTCTTAAATCCTCTATAAATTTCCTGTACCATGTCTCTTATGGTCATGAAACTGTCCATGAACTGGGAGTCTAATTCCAAGGGAGTTTCTTTTGCCATTTTCCTCTTAGGATAGACTCTTCCAATTTCTGGGTTAGCTTCAACCAACTCTCCTTCTCCTCATTTGAGCTTTGTCCCAGTTAGCATTCAAAAAAAAAATCTAGCACAAGCTTGTATAATTGTAGCAACTTAGAGCTCTGATACCATTTGATCTGTAACTGATCTAAGACAAACAATAAGGTATTACAGACTCATGTGGATGGATGTGCCTATGTTATTTTATGGAATGGATTGATAAGATTTTGAAATACACGAGAAATGAAGAAGTTAAAGAAAGCATAAAAGGCAAACATATAAACACAAGAAGTTTAATAAGGAGTTCACCCAATACTCCTGGGCTACCTCTCCTGGTCCAACCTTCAGTGGTGGCCTCTCTATTATTTTTGCAAGCAGACTTTTTACAACAGTGAGCTCAATTTGAGTCTCACACAATAGATATAGATTAGCAATACTATACTTGGATCCCCCAAGTCTCTGGAGTAGACAGACTCTCCTTACTGAGTCTCTACCTCTATTGGTCACAGTAGTATGAGCCTAATCTGAGACTCATACATGACAAGCATTACAGAGGAGTGCACTTGAATCTCTCAAGCCTTCTCTGGAGCACACAGACTCTCTGACTCTCTCTATCTCGGTCCTGACTCTGGCTCGATGTTACCTTTGCTTCTACAAGTCAGCTCAACTTCTCCTCTCTGCTTTCAACTTACTGCCTACTCCTCTTATCTTTTTGCTTCCCCCTCTTTCTCTCTTTGTCAGTTTGCGGCTTAAAAGCCAATCCACTTCTTTCTTGTTCATTTCTGCTTCTCGGCTTTCCGGTTTCGTTACCTCTATCTGTTTGAATCCCTTTGTCCTATGTCATCAGTCACCATATTATGCCTCATAGGGAGGTGGCCACCTATTTCATAATGGATGAGTGTTAGTTCTCTTGGACATACTTGAAATGACCTTTTTTACCATTAACTCCAAGAATGCCCATGAACACAACCTTCTGCCAATGCATCGTCCATATCGGACTTCAAATCCTACGTGACTTCACTTCATAACCTTGTCAAATCCAGTCATCCATCAGAACACATCTCCACGGTTGATTTGGGGGCCCCAAATCCTACAGTCATCATTCATATCGGGTGGCTAAGAAGCATGACGTTTACCTGTCCAATGTGAGCGGTTTTCTCTCTCCCCGCCACGATGTGTGGTAATCGCTGCGTGGCATTGGGCGGAACTCGGTCGAAACTGCTTACCTCTTGAAGCCCCTCCAATATTATACTGGTTTTGTGAAATCCCACTCTCATGAAACCGAAGCATTATTTTCCATGTTTTATAATTATTTCGGCTCCAGGAACTTGTGTCCTTTCCTTCCTTGAAGGGCTTTCCCTGCGATATGTGATCAACAACTTTTTACTAATCACATATTGAAAATGTCCCCCGTTTCTTGAAATGACCTCTGGATTTTCTAATTTGCGATAGTGTGCATTACCATGGGTTAACGGTTTGCACGCTTCATCGGTGGTCCTTGTTGCTCTGCGCTGATCACCAATTGCAACTGTTATGAGGATACCTCCAATAAGCTTGATCTTCACAAGATTTGAAGCCTTTGGCATAATTTTTGAAGAGCTCATGAAAACTTAGAGAGTGTTCTAGGATCCAATTTGGATCACCTGACATTCCAAGTCCTGGTGTAGAAGAGGTTGATAGCCCCCCAAAATAATTTCCATCCCCTACCTATTGTACAATTAGTGCAGCATAAGCAACTACCTTCCATGACACTTTCGAGGATACTGGACCATATATATCATCATTGAATTATTTGTTGATGTCAATGAAATATTCATTTGAGTTTTTCTAATGCATGAACCTGCTATGTTCGTATGCTGATTTCAATTTTAGAATCTTCAAAATGATGTCTGTCAACTTTTCTTTTGTCAAAATCTATGATTCCCAACACTCAAAATTCATTGGTTGCAATTTGACTTGTTTATAGTTTTTTTTAATAGTAAATGTTTTATGCCTTATACATTTTGCATTTAGAATAAGTTTACAATTTTCCAAATTAACCTCGAATATAAAAATGGGTCATTTGTAGCCAGATTACAGTTCTCTTCTAATATTCTTTTGGAAACTTGAGGTTTTTGGAAAAATTATTGCATTATAGTTTAATAAATTTGTTTGTTTTGTTTATGCTATATTTTTTGAACATATACACCTTTAGTTTTGAATAGATTGAACAAATTGTGACACAGTTTTTGTTTTGTTTCTCTTATAAGTGTTTAACAAGTTGTGGATTATCGTCTAAAGGTAGGTACTAGCTGCAAATTCTCCTTGTTATTACTTGAACCATAGTTATGTATTGATTAGAATAGAAAGAGTTTGATTTTCACTAGTATTCATGACATTTTTGGGCTTTGAAAATCCCCATTAGTTGCATGTTTGCAAGCCAACCTCAAGATACAACCTGATCAAAAAAAATATCGAGCTTTTTTCTGCACCTATCAGGTTGAAGTTCATGAAATATGTATGTTGACTGACTGAAGGTTCAAGCTGAAGTGGTTGCCGTCTTGACCTCACCCACTGGTCCACTGTAGAGGGCTTTAGAGCTTGAACTAAAGTTTTAACATCAACAACTCAACAGCTGGAAATTTGAACTCTGGATTCAATAACTTGAGGTTTAAACTATATGAACTTGGTTTATAAATTATTACTAACTAGAAACATATAGTCTTATTCCTTTATTGGCCCATCAGGCAGTAATCATGGTACCTATCTTGTATGTCTGGCACTCAGTAATGATGAGGAGTACACCAAAGAAGTTTTTATTTCTATTTTTAAATTGTTTTATCTTTGCATATTTACGTTATCTAGTTTTCAACTATTTCATCATTAAGAAATGTTGTAAAGCAATGGGCTCATAAGGAAAGTGCCCAACCTTATGTATTTCTTCTTCCTTATAATTTTCAGGCAGTGATTTATTTTGGAAAAAGTAATAAAATAATTTGATTTTTGTCATATTTGTTTATAAAGTTTGGAAACCTAGAAATATAAATTATGAAGAAAACATAAGACTATTACCATTTGTCCATGCAGGGCTGAAAGGAATAAATGTTGGTTACTAGACAAAAACAAGGACTATGTACTTAGGGCTCATGATTATCACATGAAGTAGGAAAACATCCAAGTATGCCATGCAAAATGTCTTTATCTTTTCGATAAATTATTTTTGGGTTGAAATTGTTTCTAATAACATTTGCAAATAGGAAAAGTTGCATCTAATTACACATAATATTCTTTTTGTGAAATGGCATGGATCCACAGTGGCATCTCTCATTTATGATACAGCTGTTTGTGTAATGTATATATATTGGTGTACATTTGCTTATCCATGTTCATATGTTACATTGTTTGCGTGCTTTTCTTCGTTGTCTTTCCTTCTGATGATTTATATTGTTATTGATAATGTAGAGGCCTTGAGATAAATCAACATCTAGAAACCCCGATGAATTTTATTTTAAGATGATCAACACTAGGACTGTTGATGGTGTGCACCGTCCAAAGTAAGGAAATTCAAATATTTCATTCTTTCTTGCTCTAATTTCACGAAAGTTTAAGATTTTAAAAGTTGATTACTTTTTGTGCTTAGGAGTGGTGAAAATCAATATTCTAGTGAGGAACTGTTATTAATGAAGACCCAAGACATTCAATATGTGCTTCAAAAAGCACAGAGTGAAAATAAGTTATAAACATTACTAAGTACATTGGACAGTATGAAGGTGGATGGCATTTTTATATTTTTTTTGCAATATTTTATTGTGTTTTTTATGAATGATGTAGAAAGTAGAGAGACTTCAATCTGCACTTCATTGCAGTGGTTGCCCTCCTTAAAACAAACACACTTACTTTGCTGAAGACAGGTATTATTAGCATGCCAAATTTATTCAATAAGCCATAACACCTTTAATGGACAAATGTATGATCACAGATATGGCAAAAGAAAATGCATACATCAACGTTAATTTCATTCATGAGGTTCATTTATTTCTCTAACAGTCTCATTGAGAAATATTTATTATCTAAGATATTTGTCAATGATTTGTGTTAACTAACAAGTTATTCATTACGTGCTCTGTCATTGCACCTCTCTGGTATTTTAGATTCTCTTTTCTATTAAATTCAGTAAATCATATTGAATTTTGTGCTTTTGTATGGCAATGGAATAATAGAGGGAATCCTAGGGTGAGCCCTAGAGCAAGGATCCCCTCCACTCCTACGACTGAAGCTCATGTGGAATAAAATTTTAATTGATGACTAGTTGTTCAATGAAGTATGGATACTAGTACTATGGATTGAAGGAAATAACCTCTTGTAGTGGGCCCTCATGGAATCCACATGCCTCTAGTCCTTTGAATTCTATCCCAGCCTCTCGGGCATGGTTTCCTCAAATATCTATAAGAAATATATCGTGCTAGTCCTTTGAAGTCTATCCCAACCTCTCGGTCAAGGTCTCCCCAAATATCTATCAGACGGATATCCGACTGGAAGAGGTTGGGGGAAGAGATTTTAGTTCTCATTGCTCTGACATCTGAATGAAATCTAAGTCTTTAGCTATTTTTTTCTACCGAAACTTGGTTGGACAGCAGGGAAGAAATAATTTATCCCATTGGACAAATATGGTTGTAGATTATTAGTTTGACGAGTCACGATTACTCTAACTAGAAACATATTCCCACTTAATTTAATTTATATATACTCTATGGTAGTGAGAAACTTGTTACCTCCAAAACCTACCTAAAACCTCATAAGGTAAAGAACTATATGTAGTAGAATACATACACCCTACCCTATATTTGATACCCAAATGCTATTGTCTTGGTAATTGCCAACAATGACATTATTGTTAATATGATCAGTTTTAGTGGTTCTCTTAAAATTATAGGGAAAGTTATAATAGTACATAAATTACCTATGTGGGTCAATAATATTATCCTGGGCAATTTTTGGTGAGCTTCAGTATTGCAGCAATAATGTTGCAACTCCTGGGTCTTCCTTCTTTACTTTTATCAACCTGGTAGTTTGTAACAAACTTGGAAGCGACGGTGTTGTATGCACAAGTACTAGCTCTTACTGTAGATTGTCACTTGATTAGCTGGTGCAAGTTCACTAGGAGCTTAAGCCAACTTCTATGAGTTTTCAGAAGAAGCTTTAACTATGATAAAAGACAACTAACTCTACAGGGGCTATTCTATTTGTAGAAAGAGAAGGAAAACTTAAATGTAACGCAAACCCTAGCAAACCCTAACAAACCCTAATTTACCTATTAACCCTAATTTTGCAAGAAAAGAGATGAAAAATGATGAAATGAGTGCAATTGACTACTAAAAAGGTAAATTGAATTTATTCAAGCTACTTCTAAAAGGAAATGAGAAGAAAACATCATTTTGTGCTTTTGAGTGTTTTTATGTGGAATTATTATGCTTGTGATTTATCTGGTTGCGATTGTGCAGAGGTTTGGTGGAAAATGAAGATGGAGTTGGATTTTGTAGAGGGTGAGGAAGGTGTGGAGAGGTCTTAAGAAGCCCATAGTACCCTTCTGAAGACTTCCATAGTGATCAGACTTCGAAAAATCACTCACAGGAAATTCTACAGGAGGCTGCAGGGGATCTACACGAAGATCTACAGGTGGAGGCTGAGAGCTTTTTTTGGAGTTTTAAAGGTGGAAAAAATGATGGTAAAGGGGAAATGAAGGCTAGATGAAGGTGTTGAGGTGTTTATAACTTGTCAAAGAAGATCAGGGATGAACGTGATGCTTGGATATGTTCGAATGGCAAGAAAGCAGCTTTATGGAAAAAACGCAGAAATTAGGGCAAACTGGTGAAATGTTTCGAATGAGCTGGGAAATCTATGAGAAGTGAGTTAGTGGTGGATGTTCTATAGATGTATGGTGAGCTAAGGTGGCCTGCAAGAGATCTACATATTTACTTATCAAAACTAACCAAAGAAAGAACTAACTATACCATGAAAACAAAACTTTGTCTAGCTTGACCTAATTTCTGACATACAAATAGAAAATGCTAAACAATAACCTATGAATAGAAAAGAACGTAGAGAGATCTATGGTAAAAGAATAGGAAATTACCTAAGAAACTAAATCTGAACAAATATCAATCTTTCCAGATCAAGTTATGACACTAGTCGTTTCATGGAAGAGCAAAAACTGTGTTTTTGGTGGCAGCAGAAGTGCCTTGACCTCAAATCATAGTCCCAGGAAGGGAGAAAGGAGATCATGGCCTGATGTTGGCCTTTATTAATCTTATTCTGTCACTGTAGTAACCTACTTGAGGAACTGAAACAAGAACAACTATATTAACAATCAAAAGCAACCTAATCTAACAAAGTAAAATGAATCTATGCAACAGAAATTAACTCATGAACTGACGCAAAAACATATAAGTACACATTAAGAGGTGTTGGGTAGCTTGGGTTGGGCCCTAATCCAAGAGCTTCAGCCCTATGAAAGAGATCAGTGTTGGCTCAAAAACTGTTTCATCGTCATTATCAAAAATAACAGTTACATTACATTAAATGTTCTAAAAAAGGAACTCGAATATGAGTTGAACACAATGCTGCACCAAAGTGCGAAAATCTACTAATAACTAGCTAACCTAATAAGGCTATAATCCTCCTTATTTATACAAATGGATTCCTCCAACATTCCTCTTAAAATCAAGGAACTTGGCTTCCTAAAACTGGAGATAAACAACAGTCCTACTTTACCTGCTCGGCTACCCCTTGGAATCATCAATGTGGACCTTTGTGCTCCAAGTTGCAGATGGAGGATTCGAGGAAAGGGGTCATAAATCAAGGAGACACCCCCGCTACAAATCCTCTTCCCTATTTTCCTTGAGTTTTGGCTGCCATTTTCTCATAAATCCGTTGACTTTGTCCAAAATTGGCCAAAAAATCTGCATAAAACACACATTAGACTACATGGAAAAATGAATAACCCAATTCACTCTATTAGCATAAATATATTCAAAAACATGCAATAAACTATTAAGAATGGTGGATTAAGTCAAAATAAGAGGCAAAACGAGCCCATATAATTACCCATTGCGAGGGCTCATCATCACCCCCCTACTGAATGGGTTGCTCATCCTCTGAGCAACTAATCTAACTCTTCATCCTTGATGGCTCTGACAGATTCCCTGACATCCCATGCCTCTGATGTTATATCTTCCTATTTATCATGGAAACCTACCTTCCTATCCACTTCCTCCCACTATTTCTGTTCTTCCTCTTCTTTTACTCCTTCCAGCAGTCCTAGCAGCAGTGGAGGACTAAATTTAAGGCCAATCCAATTTTCCTTAAAGCTTTGCATTGAGTGCTTATACAGGGGCACTCTCCTCATGGCTTCCCTCATACTATTTGGGAAGTGATACTCCCCTTTCCTTAGGTTGTCTGGCAATGTATTCCAACTTCTCATGCAGGCATGAATGCAGTCATCACCAAACAATCTTTCCATATCCTCGAAATAAGCAATAGCCTGGGCTTGCTTGTCAACATAGTCAAGGACAACTTGAGGATTAGCTACAAGGTGTTGGTGGGCATATATGAGAGCCAAGGGTTCTGCTGGTTTTGCTCTAATCACTAGGGGTTCACTTAGCTCTTTTTCCATCATTTTCTGGATTTCTACTACCCTTTTCTCTTCATGTCTCATCCAAGATGCCATAGCCATCCACTGCAAGTCTCCTAATATATCATTTGGATCCCATAAGTTCATGTCAGTAAGTGTCATGTTGTGCAGGTAAAATTATGCTAGCTTCACTTTATCCTCAGCTGAACTATGATCACATAAATGCATAAATTGGCCATAATCCTGAAAAGGTATTGTTCCCTTCTGGGCCAACGTCTTAATTTGAAATTGGAGCCATTGATCTTTGAGGTACAGTGCATATGATTTGACTGGCTACCTGCACTGTAATGCCTCTATTGCCTAGCTGGCAATGTAGGCTAACTGGGCTTCCTTTTCTTGTAGCTTCCGTTTCAAAATCAATACTTCATTTCCTACCTGGGATTCTTTTTCCTGTTGTTGTTTCATCAATGTCTCACTGTTTGTTTAGGGTTCCTCTTCTTGTTGTTGTCTATTTGCTACCTTCATTGTCTGCATGGGATTCCTCTTTCTATTGTTGTCCTTTTAAGATTGGCAGCTCATTTCCTCCTTGAGGTTCCCTTTCTTGTAGCTGCTTTTTCAACATTTCATTTTCTTCCTCCAACTGAGCTCTTCTGATGCTTTTTGTATGCTTGATCATGCTCAATTCTTTGCCCATCTCTCTCAACTTTTTTTCCATGTGGCCAATGTCTTCTACCCATTTTGATTTTGCAATCTGCATCCATGTATGGGTCCTGACTCTTTCCTTTTCCAAGTCGAAGAAAAGAGGCACAAAAAACTTTTGTGGGATGATCTTCCCACCTTCCACAAGGTTGTAGTAGGAGCCTATGTTAGGCTAAGGACTAGGCTCTCATATTTCTTTTGCCTTGTCTTCCTCCTGGGTCTGTTCTTCTGCCTTCTTTTCAAGTTTTTCAGTCTCTTTGAGCTTTGCCAATGTCTCTTGTAGAGAGGTGTGTGCCTCCTGTAGGACCATTTTAGAGTCCATTAGATTGATCCTTTCCTTCCAAGTAGAGATCTTAGGACATCCTCTGTAGGTACATAATCAATGATGATGGGCTCCTTTGAAGGTGGTTGAGGCTTCCCCATCTTGATTCTGGTGCTCTTTCGAGCTTTGAAGTACATAGATGGTTGTCTCTTCCTTTTCCCTTTCAGCTTGGTTGGAGTACTAAGTGCAGCAAGAAAAACTACTACTTCTCTTGCTAGTGTCTCAGGAGACACTTCTTCTTGCTATTTTTCTTCTTCTTCATCTGTTGTTTTTCCTGTGTCTACTATCTCTGATTTTGTTTTTGTTGTCTCCGGTGTTGTTTTCTCCTGTACTTGCTGAGTTTCTTCCTTTCCTGTGGCAGCCTTTTTCTAAGATATCTTGGGCTTCTTTTCAGTTCTTGTCCTCTTCCTCTTCTCTGTTGTGGTTTTCCTTTTTTCTGCTTTTGATGTTGTTTTCTTCTCTGCTTTCGGTTCAACTGTGGTGGTGTCATGTTTCTCCTCTCCTCTTTGTTTTTCTTATTTTTATTCTTCCAATTGAATATTCCATGCTTCTTCATGGATTTCCTTCTCAGTTTCCTCTTTCTATTCCTCCTCTTCACTGCCAAATGGAATAAGGTCATCACTGAGAGTTTTTATGTCATCTTCTTTAGTCCTATTCCTGAAAATATCCTAGGCTATAGGGATTGTGTATGTGTGGAGGGCATCCTCCACGAGCAATTTAATGAACCCATGGTGAGCCAGCTGGACTAGAACCCCTGCATTCAATTTGGTGCTACATTGTATCAAGGATTGGAGGAGAAAATATGGAAGACTGAGTTTTCTAGATGCAGGAAGGTCTGTGCCATATCTTAGTTCATGTAATAGTTTGAAATGATAAACATAAACCATGTTGTATATTACTTCACAAGAGATATACTTCATGATCTAATAGCTAACATCACCCCATGGATAAGGTATACTTGTCCTTTTGATCCCATTCTTATCCTCCACAGGATGTTCATTAGGCTAGAAACAGGTCTTTTTGGCAACTTGTCATAGTGGTTTTTCTTATTTGCTCTAGGGGATCTCAAGTCGAAGACTTGTAATTCTGCTGATGAAATATGGTGTAAGTTATATGGTTAGACCCCTAAAACTGATTGCAGCATGGGTTTTTGAGTGGGGTCTTAAAGACAATAAAAATTCCTCTGTGGCTTCCTCATCATACCCATGAAATTTTTCAAAGAAAGGCATCCAATTTGCCTTGGTAAAGAGGGCTACCACTTCCGGGTGTTCATGCAGTTTGGTGGAATTCAGAGGCTCCTTCCTCATAAAACCCCTATCATGATGTTCAATGACTGCTGTAAATTCTCAGGTGAGGAAGAAGGCAACAAATTTTCAAACCCGAAAACAGAGGAACAACTAAGGTTTTTTCTTTCTGGAACCAGAAAGGGAATTTTTTGTGCTCTTCTTTTTTAACAAAAGAAATTTGCAATTTTCCTTCCCTTCAAACCCTGTTCTCAAACTTAATTTACTTCTCGGTCTATTTGACGGAAACAATATCTTTTTTTTTTTTTTTAAATAGAGAGTATACCAGACAGTGTTTTTTCCTTTTCACAAAGTAAACAGACCACCCAATGAAAATTCACTGTTTTATAGGCTTAATTTCCTATGGTTGCATCACTTCTTCATACAGGAGAATACCATGGAGGAGAAAGAGACAGACTTTCAGTGCAGAGATTAAAATGGCTAGACTGTATATATTTCAAAAGACATAAGTAGACTTATGTTCTCACTTTTTTCTTTTCAACTCAATACTTCGCCTCAAATCCCACCACCTTTTGTAGATATATAACATGTAGAGTTGGTTTTCTAAGCCTACCTTTTTCGAGCTTGAATTTGGCATAGAATCCCAAATTTTCCCTCTACAGAGCAGCTCACTCGCCTTCCTTTAGAAATGCTCTTGTAGGCTGTGTTTCCACTCCTATAGAGTGCGATAATGCTCTTGTAGAGCTTGATAAGTAGAAGGGTTTTGAAACTGATAGAAAGCAATTGTTTTGAGGTTCTGAAGGTGGTAGGTAAGTTGTTGCAATCAAGAGCACAACGATGCAAATGAAACAATGTTGATGAAGGCATCGACTGCAGCGTACTTAAGCGTATGGCATGTTCTGTGGTGACGAGGTGAGGTGGTAGGAAGGGTACGTTATCTTCATCCAAACCATTGGTCCCTACTCCAGTGTCATTATGATACTTCATGCTGCATGTTTGCAATCACTTCCATCATTCTTTTTATATGCCGCCACCACTACCTGTTTTGAGTTTTTCTTCCTGAGTTGACTGAACACACGTGTCGATTGCACCCACTAAACATTGTTTGAATTGGACGAGGCTTGTTTGAACTAGACGAGGGTGGCCAGTTAGCTGGCCATTGATTTCATTTAATCGCAACCATCTCAATGGTTCATGTAGTGTCTAAATCATATTCATGCAACAAAGGAATGGGTTTAGTCAGTTACCTGTTAGTTGCTATTGTGCTTCACATGCTTAGTCTTTGGCACTCTATTCATGGATTGTTGATGTTGTTGGCACTTGTGGCTTTTGAACTGGTGACTTGGCTACCTCATGTTGGTGATCTTCTAATCAGGAATGGCTCCTTGCGCGTTGTATACACCTGTGGCTGCACTGACCCTGCCTCTAGAGCTTCTTTTTTTAAGGGTATCAGCTGTTACAGGAATCCTGCAGCGTTTCCTGTAATTGCTTCTCCCTCTAAAATTTATGGCTGAGGTTTGAGTAGGGACTGAAGAGATAGCTGAGGAAGGTTCTGAAGGAAAAGGAAAAATAGTTGGTATGCACTAGGTAAGAAACAGGTTAAGGATGTTGTTGTTTTATTCTTCATCTTTTTATAAAAGAAACAAAAGAAACAAAATTTATGTGTTTTCTATGCAGGGAAGAAAGAAGCAAGTGGAAATGCAGTGGTGCAAGTATGGAATGCAGATTTGGGGGGATGAATGCTGGCAGGGAGCTCCATAGGTCTTCTGGACAAATTTCTAGCCCTCTGATTATTTTCTGAACTTGATTTCGAGCTCTCTTTGGTTTCTATAGGAGCCTCCTATAGAATGCACAGAGCTTCCTGTAGGATGCATAATTTCTAGAACAAGTGAGACCAGGGCCTGGGAAAGGAAAATGATGATGGAGAAATGATATATCAGGGGTATATTCAACCTGGTGATGTCTTTTTTAATCTTTTGTGATGATCGTACAATCTGCAATGCATTCAAAAGAAGTTAGTTTTTCTGTTTTTTTTTCTCTGTTTTATTCTCTCTCTCTCTCTTTTTTTTAATGAGATAGTTGGGGTGCCTATAAGAGATTTTAATGCTCACTGCCTGCCCTCGGTGCCTCTAGGAGATTTTCACCCAGGGATATTTTATTCTCTTTTTTTTGTATTTTGTTTTTTTTTGTGTTTAGGGTGTGGGTGGAGTGGAGGCAGAGACCTGCTCCACTACTAACACTGTTTTACTCAGATTCTCAATGAATTCTTGCTTGGAGAGGGGCTTCCAGTAGATCATCAACCTATGCCCATTTCCAAGTATGGGGATGGCTTCTTCATCGATGGTCCGGATCAGAATTGAACCATTATCATTACGCTTTTCTACTGTGTATGGTCCCAACCATCTTGTCCCCAGTTTGCCCTTGAAATCTTTATATCTTGAATCATACAGCAGTGCCTCCTTCCTGGAATTGTTTTTCTTTGAGGTGACTGTCATGCCATATTTTCCTTTGAAATTGGACTACCTCTGAGTGGAGAAGGGCTTGCAATATCTGTTCATCCAATCCATTTAGCTGAAGTAACCTTTCCCTTTGTGCATGGATGAGATCTAGGTCCAGTTGAGCTGCCATCCTTAGTGTGTTATATTCAAATTCTATTAATAGCAAAGCCTTCTTCCCATATACCAACTCATAGGGTGTGAACCCTATGGTTGTTTTCCAGGTGGTGTTATAGCCCCAGGTGGCCTCAACCAATCGATCTGCCTAATCTTTTCTGTTACTACTCACTACCTTGGTTAAACCTCCTTTCAAAGCTCTGTTAGTGACTTCCACCTGTCCATTTTCTTGCGGATGATAAGGGGTGGAAGTTCTGTGCTTAATTTTGTGGTGTGTGAGTAAGTCTTCAATCAGATTGGAGGTAAACTGACTCCCTTGATCTGTGACTAATTTTCTTGGATAGCCAAACTTGTAGAATATATTCTCTCTAAAAAAATTAGCTACTTTTTCTTCTATTGCTGCCTTGATCACCTTTGTTTCTGCCCATTTTGTTAAGTAATCAGTGCACAAAATGATGTAAGATTTTTGTTTTGAAGGAGGGTTGACAGGACCCACAAAGTCCATGCCCCACTTCTCAAATGGCTCGAAAGTCACTTGAGGTTACAGGGGCATCTCATCCCTTTGAGTAGTTTTACCAATCCCTTGACATCGGTCGCATTAGCTAATATATCTCCTAATATCTTGATGAAGAGTGAGCCAATAGTAACTTGCTTGCAGAATTTTGAAAGCATTCCTCTTTGCTGCAAAATGGACCCCAAAGGGCCCATCATGACAGGTTAGGAGAATGTCAAAAACTTCCTCCTCCCTGACACATCACCTAAAAATCTGATCAGGGACATGTTTGAAAATATTGCCCCCAATCTAGGTGAATGGGGCACTTTTCCTCACGATCTTGCTCTTCTCCTTTGAGGACAGGTGTGGCGGAAATTGTGCTGAAACCAAGTAATTTGCTATATCAGCAAACCACGGAGAGAGTATTGAGATAGCAAATAGGTGTTCATCTGGCATTCGATCATCCACCATTCCTTCTTCACCTTCAGGCAGATCTGGACTAGACAGAAAATCAGCAACAATATTTTCCTTACCCGACTTATCAACAATGGTTAAATCAAATTGCTGCAATAAAAGTAACCATCTAATAATACGAGAATTTACATTTGGTTTGTCCATTAAATACCTAATTTAGGCATGATCAACGTGTACGAATGTTTGATAGTCGGTGATGTAGTGTCTGAACTTATTTAGGGAATGTACTACAGCTAGGAGCTCCCTTTCTGTTACAGTGTAGTTTAATTCTGCCTTGGACAAGTTTTTACTTACAAAATATATGCTATAAGGTAGCTTCTCATCAATATTCCCTAACACTTCTTCTATCACTTTGTTCGAGGCATCTGCATGAATGTCAAAAGGTAGGGCCTAGTTTGGACCTCTCAAAATTGGGGCAGTCACTAGTTTACTTTTCAAGGTATCCAAAGCCTCTTGATAGTTTTCAGTCCATATGAACTCAACAACTTTCCACAAAAGACCAAACAATAGAGAGGCTAGCTTACTGAAACCCTTAATTAATCTTCTATAATGCTTTTCTCAGCCTAGGAACTTCGAACATCTCTTAAATTTTGAGGAGGTGGGACCCTTTGGATGATGGCAATTTTGTTGGGATCCACCTATAATCCTTGCTGAGAAATTGTATGACCTAGCATGATCCCTTCAGTCATCAGGAATTCACATTTTTCTGGATTGAGGGACAGGTTCATTTCAATGCATTTGTCTAAGGGGTAAAGTCATCCATATAAATTCCCACTGAATCATGAAACAATTTAGCAAATACACTCAGTACTATTCTTTGGAAAGTGGTGGGAGCACTGCACAACCCAAAAGGAAGGACCTGGTATGTAAAACTACCCCAAGGACAAGTGAAAGTGGTCTTATCTTGGTCTTTCGGGCTGATTTGGATCTGGTTGTACCCGCTAAACCCATCTAGGAAGGAGAAGAATTTCTTGCCCGCCAGACCATCTAACACTTGATCTATGAAATGCAAAGGAAAATGGTCCATCTTGGTGGCCTTGTTTAGTTCTCGATAATCGACACAAATTCTCCACTTCCCATTTTTATTTGGCAGTAGCACCAAAGGAGAGACCCATTCACTCTCAAATATGGGGTAGATGAATCTTGCATCCAGCAACTTTTGCAGTTTTTCTTTAACAATGTCCTTAAGGGCTGGATTCATCATCCTTTGAGGTTGCATGACTGGTTTGCAATCTTCCTTAATGTAAATGTGATGAGTGTAGACTGAAGGGTGGACTCCCTTCATCTTCTTATAGCTCCAAGATAAAGTATCAAAGTGGTTTTTCAATAAGCTACATAATTCTTTCTCCTCAGAGGTGGATAGGGATGAGTTGATCTTCAAGGTTCTTTCTGGGCCAAATTCCACATTCTTAACTTGGAGAGAGGTCAGATCAGCCACACAGAGGTCAACTAAAGGATTGGCTTGGGTTTCTTCCACCAGCTCTTCTAATGGAAACACACTGGGTGATGGATTTTGAATCAAATCTTCAATAAGATCATCCTCAGTTTGTGGGCCCCCCATGGTAGCTTCTACTGCACACAGTGGTGGAGAATAGACTTCATCCTCATCTTCCTCCTCCAACCAGAGAGGTAAATCATGTTCTAACAAAGGTTGTGCAGGAGGATATAGGACTATTTACTTGGACATATGCCCATTATTAATTGTCATGTTCCCAGCTCGACAACTAATGTAGGCATCTACTATAGCCAACCAAGGTCTTCAGAAGATGAGAGGATACCTAGTGAGCTTTTCCTTTGGTTGGAGAACCAGTAAATCAGCAAGGTAGTCCCAAGAATCGATGTAGACCATTACATTTTCCACAATCCATTCAGGGGTCATGGTGGAGCAGTCTACTAAATGCAGTATTGTTGTGGTCTTTCTAAGGGAGCCCTGAAGGTTGAGCTTGAGCATAGTGTCATTGGTAATCACATTAATGGAGCCCCTAGATCAGTCAGGGTATGGGGGATTATGGTGCCATTGATGTGGACATCGACTACAGGAATTCCAGGGTCTAGATATTTCAGATAGATCACCTGCTCCAAAATTAGGTCAGACAGTTGTCCTATGACATTGATAGTTGGAGCATCTCTCCTGCGCCTGCCTGGGTGCCTGAAGCACTTCTCTTTGATCATATTGTTGTATATAGGCACATCCTTTATGGCTTGGAGAAGTGGTATCTTTACAAATAACTGCTTTAATTTTCCTAGAAGTTCATCTTTTTCTGGGGTCGATTGTGTGGTTCCAGTTAATCTCTCAGGAAAGGGTGGAATGGCTTTGGTTCACTTTCCTATTTTTCATCCTCATCCTCCTTAGGGGTAGGTTGGTTATCTGGGAGAACCTTCCCAGATCGTAGGTTAATCTCCTGAATCTCCAAAGCATAGGTCAGGCATGATTTTTCTCCATTATATACCTACTGGGTCTATTTGTTATTTGGGTTTGGGTTCGGTTGAGCAGGCATTTGAGGTTGCCTTGGTGGAGCATGATGCAATGGTTGTGGTTGAGTAGGTGGTGGAGGCAAAAGAGTGAGAGGAGAGTTGTACTGGGGCCTCCACCCCTAATGAGGTGCATTCCACTGAGGTTGTGGCTGAGCATAAGAGTGAAACAAATAAGCAATTGGTTGAGTATGGTATTGAGATAGATATCACGAAGGAGGAGGTGTGGACTAGGAAGGATGAATAGGGGGACCCCAAGAAGGCATGGAAGTGGCTTGATTGGGGTTATAATAAACTAGGGATGCCCCTTGCATTCCCTATTGGTAAGGTCTGGGCCCATGTGGCCTCCTTTGGTTTATGAAATAGAGTGGTTGAGTGGCTCCTTTAGCCCCATGATATTCAACTTTGAGTTCGAGCAAGGAAGGGCCCTGATTCATAGAATGGTCTTCTTCACAGACTGAACACACTTCTATAGAGTTCAATGGACATTCGTTCCTAGGATGCCTTATAGTGCACCTAGGACAAAAGATGACCAAAGCCCTCTCGACTTCCTCTTGTTTCCTTTTGATATGCAAGGTATCCATTTGCATGGCAATAGTATGCCTCATCTCACTCTTGAAATCTTCCAGCCAATTCTCAAATTCACTTTTAAGAGATGAACTAGATGAGTATGTACTGGCTAAAGGTTAACTTCCCCTACCTCTCTTTCCGGCTACCCTAGAATGGTTTCTAAACACAGTCTCTATGTCATCATAAGGTAGTTGGTAAATGCAGCCAACAAATGGAGGGTATCTAGAAGGTCTTCAAGGACTCCTCTGAGTAGGAGCAACTTCAGAGATTCAGGGTCAGGTGTACACTTGGGTCTTTTATAACTGAGCTGAAACCTCTCTTCATAGTCTTCTAAGGATTGATCACTTCCCATGGTCATTCAAAAGATTTCTTCCTTGGTATCATTTGATCTACAATAGTCCCAGTATTTGTTGTTAAAGGCTTGCTGCATCAGAGCCCAAGTTGTGATGTTGTTTCCAGGTAACCCCATGAACCAGTGCAATGCTACATCCTTGAGGGTAGAAGGAAATAGTTTCAACTTTTGCTCATCTTCTGCATAGTCATAGGTTCGATAGAGAACAACAAATTCAAGCAAGAAGGTATCGGGATCTTCGGTAGTCAATCCATGGAAGTGGGGTAAGGTTGAAGGACTTATGTTTTTCATTTTAGTGTCCCCATTGGTCTCTCAGATAGGAAAGGTACCCTCTATTTTTTCCTCGTTTCCTCTAACGTTTCCGTTTTCATCCATGATCTTAGGAGGAATGGTTTCCTGCTCTTCTTCTACTATAGGACCTTCGTATATCTCTAGTGGTTCACCTATAGGTTCTTCTAGATCACTGCCACCAATGAAGAGGGAAGGGTGACTTAGTGATGTGGTGGGGGTGTTGGGTAGGAATTTTCCTGAATTGTCTCTATTCCTACGAGGTATGAAAGGAAATCTCTTTTTGGGTGATTTTTGGTTTTTTCTCTGTTTGTACTTGCAAAAATGAAATGGATTGAACAACAAATTGCAACTAACTAAAATGAATCTTGTTGAAATGAAATTGTAGAATTGAAATGGAAGAAAGGAAATGACTAATCTACTTTGCTGGAATGGGAATTACAGAATTGAAATGAAAGCAAGAAATGACTAATCTACTCTTGCTGAAATGGAAAGTGCAAAATTGAAATGAAAGCAGGAAATGCCTATTCTACTCTTGCTGAAATAGAAATTGTAGAATCGAAATGAAAGCAGGAAATGCCTAATCTACGCTTGCTGAAATGAAATTGCAGAATTGAAATGAAAGCAAGAAATGCCTTATCTATTTTTGCAGAATTGAAATCGCAGAGTTGAAATGAAACAACTACTCTACTTTTGCTAAAATAAACTACTTATCAGAATGTTGCAATAGAAAATAGAAGAAAAGTAGTGATCACAAAATACTCTAACGCTTCCCCGGCAACGGTGCCAAAAAGAATGGTGAGCTCCAGTATTGCAGCAATAATGTTGCAACTCCTTGGGCTTCCTTCTTTACTTTTATCAACCCGGTAGTTCGTAACAAACTTGGAAGCAACAGTGCTATATGCACAAGTACTAGCTCTTACTGTAGCTTGTCACTTAATCAGCTGGTGCAAGTTCATTAGGAGCTTAAGCCAACTTCTATGAGTTCTTAGAAGAAGCTTTAATTGTGATGAAAGAAAACTAACTCTACAGGGGCTATTATATTCACAGAAAGAGAAGGAAAACTGAAATGTAACACAAACCCTAATAAACCCTAGCAAACCCTAATTTACCTATTAACCCTACTTTTGCAAGAAAAGAGATGAAAACTGATGAAATGAGTACCATTGACTACTGAAAAGGTAAATTACATTTATTCAAGCTACTTCTGAAAAGAAATGAGAAGAAAACATCTTTTTATGCTTTTGAGTGTTTTTATGTGGAATTATTATGCTTGTGATTTATTTGGTTGCGATTGTGCAGAGGTTTGGTGGCGAAGGAAGATGGAGTTGGCTTTTGCAGAGGGTGAGGAAGGTGTGGAGAGGCTAGTACCCTACTACAAGAAATTCTACATGAGGCTGCAGGGAATCTACATGAGAATCTATAAGAGGAGGCTCAGAGCTATTTTTGGAGTTTTGAAGGTGAAAAAATGATGGGAAAGGGGAACTGAAGGCTAGATGAAGGTGTTGAGGTGTCTAGAACTTGTTAAAGAAGATCAATGATGAACGTGATGGTTGGATTTGTTCAAATGGCAAGAAAGAATCTTTATGGAAAAAAACGTAGAAATTAGGGCAAATTGGCGAAATACTGCGAATGAGCTGGGAAATATATGAGAAGTAAGCTGGTGCTAGCTATTCTACAATTGTATGGTGAGTTGAGGTGTCTTGCAAGAGATCTGCACATCTACTTATCAAAACTGACCAAAGAAAGAACTAACTATACCATTAAAACACAACTTTGTCTAGCTTGACCTAATTTCTGACCTACAAACAGAAAATGTTGAACAGTACCCTATGAATAGAAAATCATGCAGAGAGATCTATGGTAAAAGAATAGGAAATTATCTGAGAAATTGAATCTGAACCAATATCAATCTTTCGAAATCAACTTATCACATTAGCAATTGCATGGAAGAGTGTTTTTTGTGGCAGTAGAAGTGCCTTGACCTCAAATCATAGTCCCACGAAGGGAGAAGGGAGATCAGGGCCTATTGTTGGCCTTCTTGAATATTATTCTGTCACTGCAGTAACCTACTTGAGTAATTGAAACAAGAACAACTATACTAACCATCAAAAGCAACCTAATCTAACAAAGTAAAATGAATCTATGCAATAGAAATTAACTCATGAACTGAAGCAAAAAGTATAAGTACACAGTAGGAGGTGTTGGGCAGCTTGGGTTGGGCCCCAACCCAAGATCTTCAGCCTTCTAAAAGAGATCAGTGTTGGCTCAAAAACTATTTCACCTTCATTATAAAAAATAGCAGTTACATTACATAAAATGTTCTCAAAAAGGAACTCGGAAATGAGCCGAACACAATGCTGCACCAAAGTGCGAAAATCTACTAATAACTGGCTAAACTACTGAGGCTCTAAGCCTCCTTATTTATACAAATGGATTCCTCCAACAATCCTCCTAAAATCAAGGAACTTAGCTTCCTAGAACTGGAGATAAACAACAATTATACTTTACTTGTGTGTCTGGCACTCAGTAATGATGAGGAGTACACTAAAGAATTTTTTATTTTTATTTTTAAATTCTTTTGTCTTTGCAGATTTACATTATCTAGTTTTCAATTATGTCGTCATTAAGCAATGTTGTAAGGAAATGGGCTCAAAAGGAACACGCCCAACCATATGTATTTCTTCTTCCTTATAAATTTCAGTCATTGATTTATTTTATAAAAAGTAATACAATAATATGTTTTTTGGCATATTTGTTTGTAAACTTTGGAAACCTAGAAATATAAATTATGAAGAAAACATTAGACTATTAGCATTTTGTTTATGCAAGGTTGAAAGGAATAAATTTGGGTGACTGGAGAAACACAAGGACTATGTACTTGGGGCTCATGATTATCACAAGAAGCAAGAAAAATTCTAGGTATGCCATGCAAAATTTCTTTATGTATTATTTTTTCAATAAATTATTTTTGGGTTGAAATTGTTTCTTCTAATGTTTGCAAACAAGAAAAGTTGCATCTAATCACCCATAATCTTCTTTTTGTGAAATGGCATGGATCAATAGTGGCATATCTCATTTATGATACAACTATTTGTGTACTATATATATCGGTGTGCGTTTTCTTATGCATGTTCATATGTTACTTTCTTTGTATGTTTTTCTTCATTGTCTTTCCTTCAGATGGTTTAGAATGTTATTGATAATGTAGAGGCTTCGAGAGAAAAATTCATCCATAAACCCCGATGGATTTTATTTTAAGATGATCAACTTAAGAATAAATATGGAAAACCTGAAATACTGACAGAAAACTCTACTCTTCATTTCATAACAACATTTGAAGCCATGGTGGACCATGTATGGAGATGTAGGACTAGAACCCTTGGTTTTTTGGGTCCTGAAGTTCTGTCAAAATTATTTTTCTTGTGGGCATGTGTGTCAGGATTGATCCCGAGCTGCCATCTTCACATTATGGAAATGATTTCACATATGCATGTCTATTTTCAAGAGCTAGGGATCTTAAGGAATACCCAATTTGTTATGCTACAAGCTTGATAAGGGATGCCAAGAACTCAATCACTAATACGTTGGTGAGATATGCCATTGATTATTTTGAATTGAGGAAGCCTCTGAGATGAGAGAATGAAGGAGTTGACATGCTCAGTGCCTCATTGTGGTGTCACTTTCCTCTGAACAATGCATATTTTGGATGTGGAAAACCATTCCATGTTTGTCTAGTCAGAGTAGTAGACATACAAGAAATTATTTTCCTGCCTTCTCACCAATGTCATGATGATGGTGTTAATGGAGGAGGGTTGGTTCTACTTCTTTTACTCCCCATGTCTGTAATGCAAAAACTTACAGAGTTGATCATCCATGAAAGTGATACCACCAACTCAACGTGAAGAGACGCTCTTGAATGCTACCTCCAATGGATAGTTTCACAACATGGTTAGGCTTAGGTTCAGGATATTCAATGCTACTTATTTCTATATTTTCTTGGCAACACATGGGAGTTGACCTAATTTTTTTTAGGCTTAGCGATAATATAACAGGCAATCTTAACGAATCCATAGCAACTGTTCTCCAAAATTATGCCTTTGATCATGTTGTTTTTCTTGGCAAATTTATAAGCTCCATAATATAAACACAACTAATACAAAATTATGGCACTTGTCACTTTAATAACATAAACAAGAATGTTATAAAAACTTAGTAAAATCACATTAAACAAAAATGTTACAAGAACTCAAAAGCACATTAAAATTGATGTTTCATTTTAGAGATTGAATTTGAGAGTGACATTTCATTTTAGAGATTGTATCTGAGGGGAGTGATCTGGATCGGGTCTTTATTCTAATTCTTTAAATAATGAGTTAAATACTTTTATAAATAAATGTTTTCAAGTGAATGGGAACAAACAGTGCTACCAACCAACAATGGAGATGGTATCATCATTAAAAATTATGTTTATATTAAAGAGTAGATTGATTTTGTTTTTGAGCCATTTTTATATTAATAGTTTCATAAGTTTGTAGAATTTTACTTTTAATTATTAATTATTATAAAGATGGTAGGGATTTTATCTTCGTGAAATTGTGGTATATAGGGATATAGAGTTTAAATTTTGTTACTATTATTGTTTTTCTCTATGGTTTATGGATGCTAGGGATCTGTGACCATTAAATCAAGAAAATATTTATACCAGAGAGATCTATTCAAAGGAATCATTTCCTAATAGCTCAACCATAAAGTCTGACCAACTACCTTCTCAACTAACTTTATGACGTTCACAAGATTGATCTCCAAAATTAATACTCCTCTCAACTGCCTGGGCTAGCCCCAATTGAAAATACACACTCTGTTTGTAGTCTTACCTTTACATTGTTGGTACCACTCTTTCCATGGCTAACCAAACACCGAAGAATAATCTGTAATTACGAACTCATTAAGTTAGAAGGAGAATCATTTGGGTTCTCTTTCAGGTGGTGGATTGGTATCCTACCATTAAGGATAATTTAGTTGTGGTTGCAGGAACTATTGAATCCCCAGGAACAAACTCCAACTCGATCTTTGTATGAGATCTGCAGCTAAGTTGGGCTAGCCAAACCATCTCCTAGCTAAATTTGATGGCTTTAGTTTCTTTCTGCTATTACTTGTTAGTATTGTTGTTTCTACAATATAAGGATGCTTTGCAAAAGGTCTCAGTTTATAAAAGATACACTTGGACTTTCCGAGACAACATAGTGTTGAGCTATAAAATCTGTCTAAGGCCTAGTTTCCACTTTGACAAGCCCTTGACAACCATGAATGTCACCATTTTTCTAAGATATTAATACAAGAGTATACTAGATTCCAAAAGAAACCCCATAAAACTAGAACCCTAATATCAGCTCTGTTAGATACATTTTGTGAGATTTGGGTTTAGGAAGATTCTCTAGCAGACACCTGATCCATTAATAATGCAGCCAAAAGTGGGACATTTGCTATTTAGTAATGATAAGGAATGATTGCCACACAAGGCTTCATAAAAAAAATTCAGAACTTGAACATTTAGTCTTGAAGCATGCAAAGATTATCGAGTTTTGTTAATGATATGGGGATGATAGAGTCTATGATGATAGCGTAAAATGATTATGAATTGAAAAAATAGTTTAAAATGATTATGTATAAAAAAATAGTAGACAAGTTATCTTCCTTTGGTTCTCTTGTTAATCTTCACATAAATACAGAGCTGATTGTTTATTTATCAGATTCAGATCAACCTAGAACATGTTATGTTCGCATGCTAATTCCAATTTTTGAACATGGAGTATGTATAAGACTGAATGGGCTTTATTGTCAATAGATATAACACTTACTCAACATATATATAAAAACTAATATTGCCATGGTAGCTTGGAAATGAATCTACTCTTGGATTTGCAGGTGCCCCGAGGAATCGAGCAAGGCAAGGCAAGTGATAATGAAGAAATACTAAGAGTGCACGCATTTCTATTTTAGGTATGCACTAAATTTATTTTATTTTATTTTAGTAAGTAGCTCTCTTGGAAATGGTGGAAAAATGGTATAAAATTTCCTTACATGAATTTATTATTTTATTGTTAAGAGGAAAAAGGATAGGTGGTTTGGTGTGCCTCCAAGAAATGATTAATTACCCAGAAAAATATACTAATAGAGACTTCTCTACAACTTCATCTTGCTAAGAAGTCGATCAAAACAGTTCATTACCTTAATTAGATTCATTAGATATGAAGCTTCCTCAGGAACTAGATCACCACCAATTTGGATACTAATTGAAGCAATTCTCGTGCTGCAAACAACAGATGGAGCCAACTCGAATTGTGAAAGCCAATAGTGGAGAATATAACTTTGCAGGTCACCAATAGATTGAGAATTGGCCTATAATCTGTGGCCAGGACTTGTGTAAATTCCATCTTTTGTAAAACCTTCATGAAGACGGAATTGCCAATCAATTGTAGATTCAAATGCATATACACTATTACAACTCTTTGTTATCAAGGAAGCCAATTCCAATTATACAAAGGTCTTGAAATTTTTGTTTAACAACTGGATATGAATTTAATTTCCACCATTTAATGTGATTCAAGCTTTGAATTTATACATTAGAGAGTAAACCTTCTTGTAGGATGGAGAAATCTAGAACATTTTTCTTTTGCCTCACAATATGTCTTAAAATGAAGTTCAAACTGAGGATCGTGCATGTTCAAATGACATGAATGTATTTTTAGCAAATATAAGTATGTTGCCTCATTATTTTTAGTGTTTCTTTCCAGAATTGATTTTTCATTTAGATTTAAAATGACTTTGCTATTATCTTTAAAACTAATGGATTTATTTATTTATTATTATGTTGGTATCCATAAACAATATATATCTAAGGTAATTAATATCACTATATGGGAACTTTGAATGTTGAAACCACCTTAAAATAACATTTAAAATGATTATATTATTTATTTATTTATTTTTTTTTTTTTTTATATTCTCTCTAGAGAGACAATAGCTTTAATTATGGACATATAGTCTCTATAGAGACAATATGTTTTTAGTCTCATCTATTGTCTCCGAAAAGACAAAAATGTAATTGTCTCTAAAGAGACCAAAATGAAAGTGTCTCTACAAAGGCAAATGAAATTGTCTCTAGAGAGACAAATGAAACTGTCCGTTAAGAGAAAATAATTCCTGTCTTTATAGAGACAATAATATTATGTGTTCTATATTGTCTTTATAGAGAAAAAATTTTAAGACAATAATTTTGAGACACTAAAATTTGAGACATCTGCTTAAAGACAATATTTAAGACAATACACAAGTTTCTTTTTGCCTTAAGTTAAGAAAATTGACTCAAATATTGTCTTAAATATCTCTTAAAACCCCCTATATGTAGTAGTGCTCATTGGGTGGGCATGCCCCTCGGGCCAACCTATCGTGCATTCCACCTTGCTTCTCGTTATCATTCAATCCATGTCGTGATGCCCCTCGACTCGCCTGTCACGCCCTCGCTTGTCGTGTTAGCTACGTTTTGCTCGTTGTGGCACTCGGGCGCCCCCATGCGCATGGGTCTCCAAAGTCATGTGTGCCCCCTTGCCTAGTTATGTGTGTGCCATTTGTTGTAGAGCACTCATGTCCCACGCCCATTGCCCTCATTCAACTTGGGCACGTGTGATCCCAACTCGTCAAGAAGTTTAATGGATGTCTAGTTAGGCATTGGGCGCACATGATCCCAACTTGTCAATGAGTCTAATGGGTGTCGATTTGGGCATTCCACTCACCTTGGGGTGATGATGTCAACTCAGAGTCACGACATCCTTTCTAACCTCGAGTTATTCTAGTCTTTAGCAATATTGGTGAGCTAAGATGTAATCAAACTTTGCAATCTCTTTTTTCCATCTCCGCAATGAATCCTCCATTTCCTAGCCACTTACCTCCAACTCATTCTTCCATTGCACAAAGTACTCCCTCTTCATGCTACTCCCAGCTGTAGTATTTCTAAGGTGCCAAATCATATCCAAAACAATGTTTGGTCGGTCTACGATCAAGGTTGGCACTTGATCGAGGTGACATGGCTCTCTCAAGATCATGTGCATCAATTTTTCCCTTTTCCAGTTACTCACGTGGAACACACGATGTTTGGAACACATATGGTTTGCTAGCTCAAGCTCATAAGAAACCTCTCCAATCCTTCTCTTCACTCCCAATGGTCCTTTGTACTTGTAAAATTTGTCATTGTCCCCTTTGGTGGTGGAAATTGATCTTTTGACATATTAAGAAAAATCATATCTCCAACTTTGAAGTGTAAGTCCCTCCTATCCTTATTTCTCCATCTCTTCATTATTTCAATTGCATCTGTCAAATGAAATCGTGCTAACTCCAAGGACTCTTCGCATGTCATTAAGAAAGTCGTCGCATGTCGGCTCTTCACATATCCCCAACATTAGGTGTGGTGCTACTGGCATCCACCCATTGACCAACTCAAACAAATTATACCCTATCTTGAACTCTTTAACAAATTATAGTTGAGCTATGCTATGTCCAACAACTTAGGCCAATTCTTTTGATCAACCCTTGGATAATGTCTCAAGTAGTACTGAAATAATGAGTTGATGCGTTTGGTCCGCTCATTTGTTTATGGATGATAACTCAAACTATGCAATAACTTTGTCTTGACTAACTTGAAAAACTTGGTCTAATACTTGCTTATGAACCTGGTATCTTTGTTTAACACAATACTCAGTGACATTCCCTAATACTTCACAACATTATTGAAAAACAACACAACTATCTCCTTTGCTCCATATAGCATCTTCCTCGTAATGAAGAAGACTTACTTAGAAAAAGTATCAATAGTGAACATAATCTCATTATACCCCAGTTTTGGCACTTGAGTGATGAAGTCCGTCGAACACTCATCGAAGGTCTCTCACCCATCAATAAAGGTTGCAACAAATCGACACAATCTACCTATCATTTTCATGGGCATTAATTAAGATGTCGACTATCACATGACACCAACTAACCAGATTTAAAGTGAGTAATCACTGAAAGGTATAACCAATCCCATATATTGTAAGTGGATGTATAAGTCATCTACGAAATAAAAAGAGTTACAAAGAGAAATAAGGAGAATGGATGTTTATTTTGGCACGAGAAATAACACATACGTTCAACTCAAGAATACAGTATAATGAGCTATCACTCCAAAGGGATACAATAATGCATAAATATAAGCACGTGAAATTGTATTGTATTTCAGAAATTTTTTTGCATGTTAAATTGACATTTAGGAACGAATTATAATTTCACCAAACATTTTATTGTAAAATCATAACAAGTTTTTTTTTTTGGTCAAGTAAGAGTGGAGCCTTCAATTAACCGAAAAAAAGATTACATATGGTACACGTCTTTACAAGTGTAAAGACTAGCGAATGATAGACTCGTTGATGATAAACAAATAATAGGGTCAAAAAAACCCAAAACATTACACACAAAAACAAAATTAGACTTCCTGGGTTCCTCTCTTTCCCAAGTCTTTCTGTTGTTCTTCAATCTCCGTCGTTTATTAGCTTCATGATCGAACGGTTGACTCTTCATCACATTCTTGACTTATCGCACATCGTAATTTTTGCAAGCTGCCAACACTTGATTCTTGCGAAATGTGAGATTTAACCTCCATCATTTGATCAACCCTTTGATCTGATAGTCCATAGTACATCGAAACATCTCAGACCTCGGCTCATCGCAATATCACAAATTTGGGTTTATCGCTGACCAAACTCTCTTACCAAATGTGATTTGTGATTAAATCTCCGTTGTCTATCTGTTTCTTGATCCGATGGTTGTCGCAACATCACATCGCGAACTTGCGCGACACTTAACCGCCTCTGGGAGCTGATATAGATTATAAACCTTGGTCTATAAAACTTCAGGTCCACTCTTAGACTTAACCTCCAACCACTTTAAAAATGGATATCCATTCGATCAAGGAGGCAGTTAAATCCTACATTTTATGGCCGTTCAACTAGCATGTGGGTTACAAATAGATGAACCCCTGTAGTTACTTGTGACGTCGATGTTTGGAAATAAGATCGACGGTCAGGATATATTGCAGCACTTCAACGAGGTTCAAGGACTTCCACCCTCTCCTACTCCCACTAATATTTTCCTACATTTATGTTCGTTGATCATACATGATCTAATGACTCTTGTGCATCACTACCTCACCTCTTCATCCTTTTCTTCACTTTGGGTTTATGTTGTTCCTTCAACTCCCACTAGTCTTCCTCCTACTTATTATTCATGGTCTAAAGGTATGCCAAGTCTTTGGCTGCTTATCGTTGACAATCATCACGTAATTTAGCACAGGGTATAGACTTCTAGTCGTACTAAGTATAGATTTCCTTACATAGAACCCCTTCATTCGTTAGATGATGAGCTAACATATTGGCTTTTCTATGCACATGAACAAAGTTGACGATTCTCAGGGATCGCAAGTGGGAATGAATACACTGAAAGACCTGCGAGAGCCTCCAATGTTTCGACACTTTTCCAGGTGTCGTTCCATTACACATTTTCTTGGCCACATTAATGGCCAATTTAGAGTCAGCTTCAATGATGGCGTTGTTTAAATTTGACACCATCAGGATTTCGAGGCACTGCTCTAAGGCCATGAGCTCTGCCATGTGTTGGGCCGTTAATATGCCATCATTATTATCACTTGTGAATTCTTATTCCACCCATTTCTACCATTCTTCATCACGTCATTTGTCATAATTTATCATATAATTCTATTTTACGACGATTTATGCTCTTATGTAAAAATATTATTTCTTCTCCTTTATTTCTAATAAATTGATGATTATGCATGATTTTATCAATGATAGATTTAATAAATTGGTTGTAACATTATTCACCATTTTTAGCCTCCAAGATAATTTCCAGATTGAAGATTTGATCATTAAAAGTGCCAACTCAGAAATTTGCTGGAATAAGAAGTGACAGTTTTGTGGTTGAGATTCTGAGCAAAGGATGAAGAATCTAGAAAATCCGGAACATGGGTTTTGTCCAGAACGGACCCAATTAATCTTTGTAAAAAATGGTTTGCCCAAATTCGGCTTGTACTGAGAGAAACATAGGGTTCTTTGAGCATTATTTTATCAGATTTGTTGTTGCGACCGTCCTCCAAATCTCAGCTGCAAAGCCAAATTTGCCTTTCTCTTGTTGAAAGATGGATGGAAATATCTCTTCCTCTTGATCAATTAGTTGGAAATGATCTAATTTTTTAATAGAAATCATGTTGTAATTATTTCTATTGTAACTGCTCTTTGCTCCCTCTCTATTTAAATGAAAATAGAGATCAAAGAGGGGGATGGAAAAGGGATGGAAAAATGGTGGAGAATTGAGAATGAATTAGAGATTCAGAATTGAGGATGGTGGAGAGAATGGATAATGACTGAGAGATGGAGAGATTTCTTGTTGTAATCCACTGTAACTTTGCTTTTATATTTTAATATAAATCTGGTTGCCATTCCATCGTTGATCCTGAAGCAACCCAGCAGCATCCTCTGGCAGCTAAGGGCCCAGCCTCTGGTGGAGTACGCTGCTGCTGTTGTATATTATATTTCTGGTTTATGCGTGGCTTTTCTTATCAGCTTTACTTGGTAATCTGGTATGTTCTATTATTTGACATCACAGCTCTATCACGTAATCTCATTTTCTGAGACAGAAATATCATATTGATTTTGCAACGCATTGCTGTTTCTTTAAGTGCTGATATAAATGGTTTTTACAAGATATCGTTGCTATTCAATTATGGAATGTCTGTGTTGTAACATTTGACCATTGGTATTATTGAATTCATCTTAGAAATTATATTTCCTTGTGATTGTTGAATCTATGAACGTTGATGCTCCATTCTAAAAGACAGTTGTATTATTTATAACTAAGACTAACAAGTGGATTACCAAGATCAGATTGCTATTAAGGCGTGTCGTGTGTTAAGTTATTGTGTATTTATATTTGAATTTCTAGCGTTGTTTCATATCCCATCATTAATCAATGCTGTTCTATTTCTGTGTGCTGTCCGATTTATTCTTAGAGTAAAGATTGCTATTAATTTGGCTTTACTATTGTTCATTTCCATTAATTAGAGTTTGATATTCAGATTCCTTTAATTACAGTTTGTTGTCCATTTACTTTGTTGTTCATTTATGTTAGTTAATTGCAAGAGGTTGCTTTTAAAGAGTTTTCCTAATTTACTTTCAATAGCCGCTTTAGTTCAATTTCTATTTCCCTTTAATTGTTTTAAGTAGGGCTATCAAGTGTAGAGAACATTGGTTACTACTTCTTCGGTCTTAGATTGATTGTCTTGTTCTAGCTGATTTCAATTGTATCAATCTCTAGAGGAATGAGTTATTGCTACTGTATCCTCGATTGATGCTTGCTGAATAAATAGTTGGATTTCAAAGTATTTGAGTTTATGTTATTGTAGTTAGATTTCTTTTCAAGCATTCATTTACTTTTGTATTTTGAGCACTGTACTACATCTTTCATAACATTACTCTTGAGTAAATAGCCACCTCACACTGAGTACACTCTTGAAATAAAAAGTCGTCCCTGGGTTGACAATTAATGTGAAGGTAATTAGGAGTTAAAAAGACTCTTTTTATCGCTCAACATTTTAGTGTCGTTGCGAGGGAGAGTGTAGTCATTTTTAAAGAGTAGTGTGCATTTGATGAGTGTCTGTTAGGAAATAATTGGGTATTAAAAACGAAAGGAAAGAACCTACGTACGGAGCATGTAAAAGCCCTTCTCTCCCACCTGCTTTCCAATAGAATTGTTAAAGAACTTAGGGTAAATGTTTGAATTTTTGTGTGAATGACTAGAAAAAAAAATAGAAATTTTGAAAAACAAATCTCATGATTTTTCTCAAGTGGTGATGTAAGCACCACCCATTTCACTAAGCAATTGACAGGAACATTTGAAGAAGGAGCCTTAAATAAACACATGAAGAACATCTTCTATTATGGTAAGAAATGACTCACATTTCTACTTTTGAATTTCCTATCAAAGACCTAGGAGGAGTGATACAAATGCACATAATTCACCCATTGTCTCTACCAAATTTTCATGGTTTGACAAATGAAGATCCAGATACATTCTTATTTGAGTTTGAAATACTTTGTAGAGGATATGATTATTTTACTAATGTTCAAAGGTTGAAAGTGTTTCCTCTTACTCTAAAAGGAGCAGCTCTCTGATGGTTCATGAGCCTAGGTGGGAGCTGCATCCAAACATGGGAGGACATGAAGAACATATTCTTGAAAAAGTACCAAGACTATTCCAAATCCGATGAAGATATTTTTGATATGATACAAGGGGAAGATGAAAGCTTGGAGGACTATGTAGATTGATTTCAATACAACCTTCAAAAATCAAAGCATAAGCATTTGGAAAAAGAGATATTGAAAACACTCTTTCTTAAAGGAATCAAAAATGAATTTTTAGAACTCTTAAATCTGATAGGAAAATGTGGTGTTTTTCAGTTATCATATGATGATGTTTGTGAATTGTGCATAAGGTATTCAAGAGAAATCTCCAAGGCTGGTAAGAATTGTAGAGATGTTTGTTCTTTCTTTTCCAAATATGCTACAAGAATAGGAGACATAAGAGGTGAAATCAATGTTTTATTTAAAAATTTTAAAGTTGATTTTATTAGCTCTCTAAATGAAAAATTGGATGTTTTGCAAGTTCATAAAAATCAAGAATTTGTTGAATTGTCTTTCACTCAATACCGAAAGGAGCATACCATAGATGGTTGTTCTTCCTCATCTAATTTGGAAGTGGCATATCAAAGAGATGGGGAAGCTGCAACAAAGCCTACAACTATGATTCAAAACTCTTCTTCTCCATTCTCTTACTTGCATAATCCATTATGGAATACTAATGTGTTAGGGCAGCCATGTCAATTTCAATATAACCACCAATCTTGTCTACAAGTTTGGCATGGTTCACCTTATGATTGCATGACTACTCTCCCTCATCTTGTAGCACAAACACATTCTCCATATTCTTCACCAACTCTTTCACAACATCTTGTTTGCCCATCAAAACTATTCACACAACCCAATCAACCACATCATCAAAATGCTCCATTCCATACACAATTTCCTACTCAACTAATTCCACACCCTCACCATAATAAACCAGTACAACATGCTAACAATGTTGAACTGCAAAATTTACCCACCCTTGCCACCCATTCTATCTCACATGCACCAATGGACAAAACTTACAATGAGATTCAGAATGTTTCAAATTCAAAAATTGTTGAAGCGATGAAAGAAAATGAGGTTTCTTTTAGTTTGCATCAACAAGCCATTTTAAAAGCTCAAGAACTTCATGATATGATGGATATGGGAAATCAACAAAGTAAAAGATATATTGAAGATTGGTTTCACTCCATCATTTGTTTGCAACATCACTCTATGCTTCAACAATTTTTTATACCAATTTTTCAAGGGAAGTTGGCTTCTCATACCCTAATATCCATTAACATGCATTTTTCAAATTTGGGTATGCGCATACATGAAGCCCTATTTCTAAGCTGGTTGCACTAGAAGTACTCATGTACGTAGTTATATTAATTTTTCAAATCAAAATAGTTTAGTGTAGAAAATAAAATAAATAAGGGCATAAATAAATGCATTTTTTTTTTGTTTTTGTAAAATTATTTTTTTGTTGCAACACGCTATCGAAATCAGCATCGGTGATAAATGTTTCAATTCATTTGTGTATGTATATTATTTATAAAATAAATAACAATTCTATAAACACTTATATTCATTTTTATTATCAATGTGAAAAAATGCTTAAATATCATTTTTTTGGCTTGTGGGCTTCATGAGATTTCTGGAAAAATAGTTGGGACAGTCATGTTTTGAGGGCCCAAAAGTGAATATTTTTAAAACTTATTTCTACCCTAGGTATCCCTTGATTTCTAATTTCTAACTCAATTTGAACTACTCAATTTGGATTTGAAACGAAAAAGTTAGAAACAAAACATTGACAGGGTGTTTGGTGGGCAGCTCAGGAACAGAGTTGGGACAGTCAGTTTTTGGAGGCCTAAATGTTTGAATTTTTAAAACCTGTTACTATTCTAAATTCCCCTATGAATTTATTTTACAATGTAACTGGAATCACTCATTTGCGATATCGTATGGGGAAGTTATGATCAAAACATTGACTGTCTATCATAAATCAACACCCTTAAAACTATGTCTTTCCGGCTGTTCCTTACAGTATTTGACCTATCAATTCTTCTTTTATTTAAAACTTGTTTCTATTGGAGATAAATAAATGAATATAATTTCATTTACAATTTGAATCATTCGAATCCGACATCAAGCGAAAAATTTATGTTTGGAATATCAACTGTTGGTCTAAGCTGGGTAATCGAAAATGACTTTGTTATGCAGGTAGTTCTAACTAAAATTGACATATCATATCATTCAATATTTAAAACTTGCTTCTACAGGAGATATAACGTTTAATTAGCTATCATTTGGCTTTGGAATCACTCAATTGCGACAAAAAACAAAGAAGTTGTGATTAAAACGCTGCAGGTCAGCATGATTGGCCACTACTCTCACGCAAGTGACAGATAAATTTTGCTTTGTTATTTTCTCAATGGATTTGTTATACAGAGTAACTACTAGTTGTTTTTTTGCATAATTCTTGGATTAGGGGAGCCCTATCACGTTTCTTTTTCCATGATTTAATGTTTTATTGTAGGTAGACACTCGTTTTTTGCATGTCTTGGGAAAATAAAGAAGGTCAATTTATGGACGAGTGATTTTTGAAATAAATTTTATGAAACAAAGGAATTTCATCCAACTCCTTACCCAACGGATTCATAATAGAACAAATGAAGAATTGATTTCTATTTGAAGTTTCATGTCTTGTCACTGCTGCCAAAACATTTTTCAAAGAGATCATTTTTTTTACATAATATTATAGCTAGTGTAACTTAATTCATTTATTTACATACTGTTTTTAAATAAAATGTTGTTTCTTTTATGATTTCTCTTATATTTTGTATTTCAGGTGTTGCTTCTTTCAAATTGTAACCCATCCTCAGCATCAATGCAGTGAACAACTAATTCATTCTTTGCATGCTTGCATTTTATGATTGTGCATTTTACTGTTCCTTTTCTGAAGGGACATCATTTGTGTGCACTTTTGTCGTTTCTATTATTTATTTTTCAAAGGGATAACATTTTCATTTGGTTTTTCCTTTTCCAAAGGAATAGCACCTTTTAGGTCAGCCGTTCATTTTGTTATTCCTTTTTCACAGTTCATTTTGTTGTTCCTTTTCCAAAGGAACGACACTTGCATTTTTGCTGTTCCTTTTTCAATAGAACGACACTTTTGATTTTTGTTGTTCATTTTCCAAAGGAATGACATTTCGGTTTTTTTGCTGTTATTTTTCCAAATGAACGACACTTTTCATTTTTGCTATTCATTTTCCAAAGGAATGACACTTTTGATTTTTGTCATTCCTTTTCCAAAGGAACGACACTTGCGTTTTTGTTGTTCCTTTTCCAAATGAACGACACTTTTGATTTTTGTTGTTCATTTTCCAAAGGAATGACACTTGCGTTTTTGTTGTTCCTTTTTCAAAGGAATGACACTTTTGATTTTTGTTGTTTCTTTTCCAAAAGAACAGAACTTGCGTTTTTGTTGTTCCTTTTCCAAAGGAATGACACTTTTGATTTTTGATGTTATTTTTCCAAAGGAACGGCACTTGCGTTTTTGCTATTCCTTTTCCAAAGGAATGACACTTTTGATTTTTGTTGTTCCTTTTCAAAGGAACGACACTTGCATTTTTGTTGTTCATTTTCCAAAGGAACAACACTTTTGATTTTTGTTGTTCATTTTCCAAAGGAACGACACTTGCGTTTTTGCAGTTCTTTTTCTAAAGCAACGACACTTGCGTTTTTGTTGTTCCTTTTCCAAAGGAACGACACTTTTGATTTTTGCTGTTACTTTTCCAAATGAACGACACTTGCATTTTTTCTGTTCATTTTCCAAAAGAACGACACTTTTAATTTTTGCCATTTCTTTTCCAAAAGAACGACACTTGCGTTTTTGCTGTTCCTTTTCCAAAGGAACGACACTTTTCATTTTTGCTGTTCCTTTTCCAAAGGAACGACACTTGCGTTTTTGCTGTTCCTTTTCCAAAGGAACGACACTTTTCATTTTTGCTGTTCCTTTTCCAAAGAAACAGCATTTGCATTTTTGCTATTCCTTTTCTAAAGGAATGACACTTTTAGTTTCTGCTGTTCCTTTTTCCAAAGGAACGGCATTTGCGTTTTTACACTTTTTCGTCTGTATTTTTGCTTTTTGGTGTGCATTTCCTTTGTTGTTCCTTACAAAGAACAACATTTTTTTGAGTGTTTATCCTGTTCCTTTTTTAGAGCAACCCTTCCTTCCCTTTGTGTGATTATTCTTAGTTCATCTCAATCACATTTTACTCATTCCCTTTCATGGCATGAAGTACACTACTTTTATGAGGACAAGAATTATGGATTCTATTTAAGCGAGTTAATATCATTCACATTAGGATTTTTAACATGACATCTCCTTGTTGATAGATTCTTTTCAAAAGGCACACAATTATTTATATACTACTTTACTGCATTGTTTTCTATTGATATGATGTTGATTGATCACCTTAATACCATGCTGGTTCCACCCTTCCTGGTTATAATCTTATCTGTCTGTAATAAATAAGATTATGGGTATATTTTTTTCTATTGGCATGTTCAACTTCTTCCACCATCCCTACTCTTAAGGAGTACTGAGCCTCCCTCTTTTTATCATAAAAATGTGTAATAACAAAAAAAAATTGTTCGCAGATGGGGGATAGGGGGTCTCATTACGAGCTAGCCTACCATGTTCATAAGGCTGTAATAAAGTGGCATTCCCATTATGGCCACCACACCAGGGTTATGATCCATTAGATAGCCAAATTATCCTTAGAACAGGAGGTCTCATCAAGAGCCGACCTAATCACTTTTGCTACATCCCAGTGAATAGCAGTGTGGTTATCTGGTTACCACGCCAGCACACTGATCTCTTCTGTAGAACAGCACTATAACTCTCCATTTATAAATTGAGGATCCTGGCTCATATGGGTTAAAAAGCAACCCTACCGAGGCTATGGACGCCTGCTGGTAGCAGAGGTTCTGCTTATGGTATTGAAGTTATATCTTATCGTCAATTATTAATATAATACCATTTTATTATTCTTTTTTTTTATCAGAGAAGTTATTTCCTTAATTTTTTTCCCTGTTTTGAACCTTTATGCATGGGAAATTTTTTTATGATCAATCGCATCATTAGTTAGAATACCATCAATAAAGCATCTTTTTGGCATATTGTTGTTCTTTTTCTCTTTTTTCATAACTTATCATCAATCCAAAGCATCCTATCTTCAATTCATAACTATCTTTATACACTTTGCTCTCATTATAACCATAACTCTCGTCGTCCTATCATTGATATGTGTACTCTACTACTGTATTGTTCATTCCCTTGCCTTGTCGTTAGCATAACACCTTTCATAGGCTTTATGGTCATCGAATCCCTTTTTCAATTGGAGGGGGGAATGTATGCATTATGGGATTGCATGCGATATGATTACTGCACTCTCTCATAACTTGTTGATTTGATAAAAGTATTAGTATCTCATGTATACAAAAGTTTTTCTGATTGAAATTTTTGCATGCATCTTATTTGTTGTTATTCAAACCTAGCACTATGGATTCAAGAACATTGTATGCACAAGTGTGATTTGTTTACAGGAGAACAACAAATATGCAGGGGAAATTCTATTCACAACATGACCACACTATTGCAACTAAAAAAAGAGGCTCGAGCAACTCGCGAACACGAACAATTCTTCAGACATTATGTGCTTACCTGGATTCCACCTTTTGCATCACTTTCTGCACCAACTTTTCCTACATCAGCTTCAACAACTGCCAGTACATATATGTCATTCCACATTTTTATTTTTGGAGGTAAAACTTGAGGTAAAATAGCATAATTTTCTGATTTATTACGAATTTAGGAGAATTTAATGAAAATCCATTGAGCATTCTTTATCATCCTTCAGTCCACATCTTTACTACTTCCAATTTTTTTTAGCAGCATATCATCTTGGGGGAGTGCTGCTTTCATTCATTTCTTTCTTATAACCATGTTATTCATAGTCTTTATCATTGATCGCTATTCTTATTCATTTTCAACACCTCCCTTATTCCATGTTGTTTTATACCAAGCATAGCATTCAACAGATGGTAGCAACTACCTCTATTTGTTTTTCTAGCATCGTATGAGGGCATGCTAATTTTTCAGAGAGGGGGAGGAATTGCTATGCATGATGGATGTTTTCTATTTTCTTTCTCATTTAAGGCATATAATTTCAGTGCAGAAATTGATTTCCATAATATTTTTAAAAACTATGCACTCAATTCTTGTGATCTCTGGAAAACACAGACATATTATTAAACTACACATACCCAGATAATTTCAAGATAAATTGGTTCATAAAATTTCAGAAATCATGCACTCTCACCTACAACCATTTTGTTTATATCTCATGATCCGTGCATCAAAATGATCTGATTTTTGGATCATAGAGGCATTCATATATTACAAATCTACTTGCAACATTCCAACAAAATCTGGTTTGTAGTTTTTGGGAAAATGGTTAGTGAAGGTTGATGTCACTTATATCATATTTTGCTGCAACTTCATATGCACATAACTTAAACGTTAATGCAAAAATTTTTATGCCTTCATCAAGAGTGCTAAAAGTGAATCTTCATTAATTAAAGAAGAATTCATTTGTTCTATCCATTTCATGAGCTAGGATGAACAATTTTTTTTATTACTTGGTTAACACATGGGTTTTGTCTTTTGGTTGCATGAGGAAATGCAACATATTGAGAGTAGGGGTATGTTGGGTCGTTAATATACCATTATTATTGTGACTTTTGAATGCTTATTCCACCCATTTCTACCATTCTTCATCACGTCATTTATCATAATTCTATTTTACAATGATTTATGCTCTTATGTAAAAATATTATTTATTCTCCTTTATTTCTAATAAATTGATGATTATGCATGATTTTATCAATGAAAGTTTAATAAATTGGTTATAACATTATTCACCATTTTTAGCCTCCAAGATAAATTCTAGATTGAATATTTGATCATTAAAAGTGCCAACTACGAAATGCGCTGGAATAAGAAGTGATAGTTTTGCGGTTGAGATTCTGAGCAAATGAAGATGAATCTAGAAAATCTAGAACATGGGTTTTGTCCAGAACGGACCAAATTAACTTTTCTAAAGAATGTTTTGCCCAAATTCAGCATTTATTGAGAGAATTGCAGGGTTCTTTGAGCACGAGTTTCTCAGATTCATTGTGTGGCCATTTTCCAAATCTCAGCTACAAAGCCAAATTCGCCTTGCTCTGGTTGAAAGATGGATGGAAATATATATTCTTGTTGATCAATTGGTTGGAAACAATCTAATTTTGTAATAGAAATCATGTTGTAATTATCTCAGTTGTAACTTCTCTCTGATCTCTCTCTCTATTTAAATGAAAACAGAAATCAGAGATGGGGATGGATTCAAATGATGGAATTGAGGATGAATTAGAGATTCAGAATTGAGGATGGTTGAGAGATGGAGAGATTTCTTGTTGTAATCCACTGTAACTCTGCTTTGATATTTTAATATAAATCTGGTTTCCATTCCATCTTTGATCCTGAAGTAACCCAACAGCATCCGCTGGCGGCTGAGGGCCCAGCCTCTGGTGGATTGTGTTGCTGTTGTATATTATCTCTTTGGTTTATGTGTGGTTTTCATTATCAACTTTATTTGGTAATCTGGTATGTTCTATTATTTTGCATCATGGTTCTATTATATCTGATTTATGTTCAATTGAGTAATATCGTTCTCTATGACAGGAATGTCGTATTGATTTATCTTGACTTGGTAGCGCATTGTTGTTCTTTTAATAATTGATATAACATTGTTGGTCCTTACAGTGTATTGTTGTTCAATTACAGCGTATCCATGTTGTAACAATCTTTAATTGGTATTACTGAATTCATCTTAGAGACTATATTTCCTTGCGATTGCTAAATCTATGAACGTTGTTGTTCCATTCCAAAATACATTCGTATTCTTTATAACTAAGACTGATAATCGGATTACCAGTATCCGATTACTACTAAGGTGTGTCGTGTGTTAAGTCATTGTGTATTTATATTTGAATTTCCAACGTTGTTTCATATTCTATCATTTATCAATGATGTTCTATTTCCGTGTGCTATCCGATTTATTCTTAGAGTAAAGATTGATATTAATTTGGCTTTGTTGTTGTTCATTTCCATTAATTAGAGTTTGTTGTTCATATTCCTTTAATTACAGTTTGCTTCCCATTTACCTTGTTGTTCATTTATGTTGATTAATTGCAAGAGTTTGCTTTCAAAGAGTTTTCCTAGTTTACTTTCAATAGCAGCTTTAGTTCAATTTCGATTTCCTTTTAATTGCTTTAAAGCAGGACTGTCAACTGTAGAGAACATTGGATTGCTTCCTTGTTCCCAGATTGATTGTTTTGTTCCGGTTTGATTTCAATTGCATCAATATCCGGAGGAATGAGTTATTGCTACTGTATCCTTGATTGATGGTTGTTTGAGTGAATGATTTAGTTTATAACATTTCAGTTTCTTGCTGTTCCAATTAGATTTTGTTTCCATCTTTCATTTACTTTTGCATTTTAAGCACTATACTGCAAAACATTACTCTTGAGTAAATATCTCCCTCAAACTGAGTACACTCTTGAAATAAAAAGTCGTCCCTGGGTTGACAATTAATGTGAGGTAATTAGGAGTTAAAAAGACACCTTTTTATTGCTCCACAAACACTAGGTTTCTATCCATCCTTAGATAACCGAGTCGTCCACTTTGTACTCTATGATACACTGAACACAACAATCAGGGAGATTACCTACCCATACTTCTCGGTTTTCTGGGAGGTATTCTACAGTTCACAGTTGCTTAGTAAACCTTTTTTCCTAGACTACCCATTTTTGTTTATTTCTTTTTGTAATAAAATTAATCGGCGATCATGGAGGAACATCAACCCTTACCCTGTCATTCATAGAGAACAACGAGCAAACCTCCTTTGCCACTTGAAGCTACACCTATTCGGTCAAAGAAATCTCATTTAACTAAGTCAATTACATGAAGAACACTTGGTTCTTCATCTGAATTACCAGAGTCACCGATTCTGGTAAGTACTGAGACTCCAATTACTCCAACTATTTTTGGTACATCTATTACTGAAGAAGAAGTTTCAAAATTAGTTGGGGACACTATAACTGAAACTAGTGAAATGGTAACCGAAGTTGTTCAATAACAAGTTGACCCTCAACTTGAAGTTTCTCAACAAGAAATTACTTTTGAACTTGAATCAGTTCAACCAGAAGTTAATCTAGAACCTATCACAGTTTAATCAGAAGTTACTTCTAAACTTGAAGTAGTTTAGGAACCTCTCCCTCAAACCGTTGTTCTTTTATCGGAACATCTGGACTTTGAATTTGAACATTCAGAAGTTGTTACCTTACCAAAAGAAGATCAACTGGTTAACCCTTAGACATCTGTAACTACAGAAACTTCTACTTTACCAACACTAGAAGTTTATTATGGACCTGACTGTGAAGTTCTTCCACCTTGTTTAATTTCTATTGAGGAATAATTTGAAGAAGATACTACACCTAGAACCCCATTCCATTTTGGAACAGGGATTTATCTTTACCCTCATACTCCTCATTTTACTGCTCCTTTTGAACTTTCTTCTTTTCATGTACCCGATGATTCTTTAGGACATCTATTGGGTCAGTTAACTATGGTTGAACAACCGTAAACATCCCAGACTGTATCATCTGATGTAGCTATGGCAAAATCTTCTGTCGCAACCTCTTCGACGTTTTCTACTTCTCCTAAGTCACATCTATATGGTGAACCATCCATCCTGGTTGGTTACCAATCTTTATCTGGAACCAACTCAAGGGTTGCTTCTACACCATGGTCATCACCCATGTACTCTACTGGAATTTTACCTGGTTCTTCATTTACGGGAACTCAATAGTTTGATCTTGCATATCAATATCAAACTGGGCAATCTAGTCAACAATGACCTATGTATCCACTACACACTGGATTACCACCATATGGAGAGGAACATGCCTATTCACCTTATCCTCCATATCCTGGAGGAAAACCCTATGGCAGTATCCCACCGTATTTGGGTCAGTTTGGAGTGTGAGTCTGTCAATGGAAGCCAACAATGCCAGTTCAACTGAGGCTTGTGTATCCAACACAACTAATGCAAACTGTGTCAACTGTTTCTACTACACCTGTTGTTACCACTGTACCGTAATCACAAGTTCAAACGATTGTATCTCAACCTGTACAAACTGGTCCTTCTACCTCGCAACCACAAGGTTCGGGTCAGCAGGCCCAAGTTTCTCAGGTTGTTATACAACAACCGCTTGTATTCGGGGTTCAAGAACCTCAGGTTAGTGTACCTTTATCTGCAATTACTCAGGCTTACACTGGTATAATTTATTCATAACCTCGTCAAGCTACCATTGGTGGGAAATATTGGATTCAACAACCTGTACCCAAAAAACCTTGGCAGCCCCAATATCAACAACCTCAATTCTAGCAATTCCAACCCCAATTTGGACTTGCCCAACAAGCTCAACTTGGTTTTGGACAATATCAAGCTTACCAAGGTCCTGGTCAATAAGGATTTTCTGGTTATGGACAGCCGCAAATTCAACCTAGTTATCAACAACCTTATACTAGATTTGTTCAACAACCACCTTATCAAGGTTACCAGATACATATGCCCTATGTTGGTATGCCAAGACCTATTGCTCAAGAAATTCCATCATATCCTGGGTATGTTCAACCTGACTTGAGTTGACAGTTTTCGCTTGTAGCAACTCTTGAATTACCAAATTTAAACCGGCTGACTAATGATCTAATTTTATATGCACCTTGGTAGCCGATAATTCCACATAAGTTACCTTCTGACATTCCAAAATTCAATGGAAATCCCAGAGAAGACCCATCAAATCATGTCATGAGTTTTCATTTGTGGTGTTCATCAGACTCCGTGAATGATGATTCAGTTAGACTTCGTCTTTTCCAAAGAATGCTTACTGGTCTGGCTGCGAAGTGGTACATTGAGTTACCGTGACCTTCTTTCAACAACTTTTTGACTTTAGCCACCACATTTTTGACCCACTTCCAGTTACCTATCAGATACAAGACTGGAACGAAACTCCTAACCAACTTTAAACAGACTACTGCTACTCATATATCAGATCATATTCATGAGTGCCGACGTAGTCATCGAATGGTTAAGACTTATGTTCCTGATCAACTTTTGGCTAAGTGGTTTATAAAATCCTTATTTCCATTAATCACCAAGGATGTGGCAAAAGGTGGACTTGTCATAGAAGAGAAAATAATTGCTCGTGCCCAATAATTGGACTTGATTTATACATAATTTGAAATGCTCTACGACAAGATTCTAAATGCACCCCGACTAGGTTTCACTATTCCTCTTCCACCATCGAGTAAGGACTCTCATGCCGACGATGGTGTGATTGGTTCTTCGAGCACACAAACAATAGGTAGACCATCTAGTTAAACACTTTTCATTTCCAAGCAAACTTCAAATGCGTCAGAAAACACTCTTGCTTCCAAAGTCAATGACGTGTCATCTAGAAAAGGAAAGAATCAAAAGCAACCAGGAGGCAAGAAGAAGGGGAAAAACAAGAAGAAAAAAGATAATCCCCCTCAAGAGAAATCATCTGATTCCTATACTTCGGCAAGGAAACCTCATTATCCATGTTTAATCTGCAATGACGATCATTCTACAAGAGATTTTCCACACCGCTCGGAAGTCTCTAAACTTCTAAAGACTTCTAACACATCTACAATGTTGACTTATATGTTTCTAAACCCAGAGACACATTTGGTTGCGACAGACCATGCTTCCACATCCCAAGTACTTATGCTATCCATTGCAAATCCTAAAAATGAATATTGGTGTCGACACAAAATAAATATTATGGAAATCCACCACCATCGTTGAATAATCAGGCGATTGATCAATCTAATCCTTTGAATTTGACTTCATCTGAAAATATTCCATTGCCTATTGCGCCAGAATTGACAATAAAACCACCAAATGGAGTTGTGCATAAATCGACATTTAACGCTCAAGCTCAAGCGGCTCAAAACTATAACATAGTAAAAGACCTTGCTCAATCACCTTCTACTATTTCAACGCTTGAGGTGTTACAAAATTGTTCCTCCTAGAAGCAGGCTTTACTGTCAACAATTGGTGGAATAGACCCTACGGATTCCAATCTTGTGGTTTTTAACCATGTGGGATACACACCATAGTTACTAGCACAATTATCTTTCTTAATTCTAGTAAAAGCTCTCAATAAAATTTTCACCGAACTATTATTGACAAGGGGGCATCTACTTGCATTATGTCTATGAGATGCTATAAAACACTTGGTTCACTTTCATTGTCATGATCACCAACAACGTTAAAAGCTTTCGATGGGTGCACATATATACCTTGTGGGATTTTGAGTAACCTGCAAGTTGAACTAGGGGAAAAAACAGTTATTGTTGAATTTGAGGTAGTTGACGGATCCCTCGATTGCAAAATTTTACTCGGAAGGCCATGGGTATATTTTATGGCTGTTCTGGTTTCCATGTACTTTCGTACGATTGCATTCCCTCATAAAGGTGGAATCATAGTTATCGATCAACTTGCCTTCTTTGCATCTAGTTCTCAGGCTACTAGAAGCATTCCATTGGTACATGGACCCCTGTTATCACTTCAAAATGTTGGTGTAAGTCTCTTTAAAGACCCTTCCCTAATGTGTACTTTTACACTACCATCACCATCTGATTTTGTGGAAGTGGCAAGAGTAGAGACTTGCAACATGATTTCCTCCACCTCATCTGATTTAAGGAGGATTACCAATAGTTTTGAAGTTGATAGTATTACTGAAGTTATGCCACTAAGCCCCATTGAGCTTGCATAGCAAACAATTTTTCTAGCTTGCAGGGCAAACCCAAATCTGCTTTCACCAATTGTATGGGTAGACCGTTCATTAGAATATGGTACTTCTTTAGATCCTTTTTCACATATATTTTCTACGAATGAATGAATCGTCCAATCAATGATGATAGGAGAAGAACCTTGTGAAGATTATCATCATCATTCCCATCTTCCAGATGACATCGAAGATTATTCAAATGAACTTAAACACCCTTCAGTTGTTGATTTCCTTTCAAATTGTATTTTCATAGATATAGTAGATTCTGAGTGAAACCTGTCAAATATTGAAGAAATGATTTATATTAATATTTCAACGAAACCTAATGTTGTAGAAAACATTCATGTTGGAAAATATTGTTCTCCATCAGAACTTGATACTCACTGTACCCTCTTTTGTGAATTTCAAGATTTATTTGCATGGTCATACGAGGAGATGCCAGACATTGACTCTAGTATAGCTGAACATGAAATTAAAATGTATCCTGATGTCAAACCAGCAAGATAGCAGCTTCAACCTATTCATCTAAAGAAATCTGCTGCCATTAAAACAAAAGTTGAAAAGCTTTTCCATGCTAGTTTCATTTAACCTGTACCTCTTACTGATTGGGTTTCCAACATTATTCCTGTCATGAAAAAACAAGGGAAAATTCGAGTGTGCATCGATTATAGGAATGTAAATTAGGCTTGTCCAAAAGACAATTATCCTACTCCTTTTATCGACCAGATTATTGATGAATGTGCGAGATGCGAAATTTTCTCATTTATGGATGGTTTTTCCAATTACAATAAAATCAATATCCGCCCATAGGACTAATCTAAAACAAATTTTATATTTCCATGGGGCACATTCACTTATAGGAAACTCCCTTTTGGTTTGAAGAATGCAGGGGCCACATTTTAGAGGGCAATCGATTATGCCTTCAATGACATCAAGCATATTGTTCAACCTTATCTTCACGATTTACCTACTCATTCACGAAAGGAGACTGATCACCTGCAGTATTTGAGAGCAATATTTTTACGGTTCCGACACTACAAGATACGACTCAATACACACAAATGTGTGTTTTGTGTAGGTTCTGGTCAATTTCTTGGATTCATAGTGTCTAGAGATGGAATTTGACTCAATCCTTTAAAGGTTCAGTGAATTCTTGATTTGCTTCGACCTTCAAATATTTTACAGCTACAGAGACTCCAAGGGAAGGATAACTTTCTGAGGAGGTTCATTCTCAATTACGCTGAAATGGTGAAAGGTTTTATAAGTCTTTATAAAATGGGATACCCTTCCACTGGGATCAGGTTGCGCAAGCTTCCTTTGATGCTCTTAAAGATACCTTGATTAGAGCGTCATTAATGTATTCTCCGAATTATGAAAATGACTATTACCTATATCTCGCCACTACAGATACAACCATTGGCATGGTTTTAGTCCAAGAGAAAGATGGGATAGAACATCCAATATATTATTTGAACCGCAATCTCAATGATACATAAAGTAAGTACTCTTATGTTGAAAATTTAGCTTTGGCAGTTGTGCAAGCTGTTCTGAGATTTCACCACTACATCCTGCTCCAGAAGACCACTGTCATTTCGGATTGCAACCCTATGACATATATTTTTTCATGTCAATTTCTGGGGGGGAAACACTCAAAATGGATAGTCATTTTGCAGGAATTTGATCTGGAATTCATCAAGTCCAAATCAAAGAAATCTCTCGTTTTCACCAAGCTCTGTGTGACCTTCCCTCGACCTCCATTGATTAAACATCTGAACCATCGATTTTGGATGAGTCTTTGTTCCTAATATAATCATCTAACCTATGTTATGGAGATATATTGATTTATCTCCAGACCCAAACTTTCTAGCATGATACCTCTTGCTCGTAATAGTGATGTATCCGATACCAAGCCAAATATTATGTGATCATTGGTGACACTCTTTACCGTCGTGGTATAAATACGATCTTAGGAAGGTGCCTCACACATGAGGAATCCAAGAAAGCATTAAAAGATTACCATTCAAGTTCTTGTGGTGGACAGTTATCTAGATGTGTTACCACACAGAGAATTCTCCATGCCAGTTACTTTTGGCCAACTATATTCAAATATTGTATTATTGCCATCGGAAGCAGTCATGCATGCCAGATCTATGACCACAAAGCTATATTACCACCTGCACTATTGCATCCAGTCATTGTTGTTGGAACATTTGCCAAATGGAGCATTGACTTCATGACATGCAACCCCACCTCGGACAGGGGGCATAGGTACATTATAGTCATCGTTGACTATTTTACAAAATGGGCTGAGGCGATGCCAACATTAAACAATAGTGGCGAAATGACTACTCTTTTCTTTTTCAACCACGTGGTTGGCCGATTTGGTGTATCACATGCCATAGTTATAGATCATGGGTCGCATTTTCACAATCACATGATGAGTGAGTTAACTGCTAATTTAGGACTGTCACATGATCGTTCTACTCCTTATTACCCGCAAGCTAATGGACAATTTCAGGCTATCAACAAGGTCCTTAAGTGAATGTTGCAAAGAATGATAGGGGTTGATAAACAGAACTATAATTTAATCATGTACTTTGCCTTGTGGGCATATCAAACCTCCATGAGAAATGCAATAGGATTCACAACCTTTCAGTTGGTGTATAGTTTGGAAGCAATATTACTGATACAATGTGAAATTTCATCTCTCAAACTCACGATTGACTTGTTACCCGACACTTCTGAAGAAGAAGCACGTTTCTTGGAACTTATCCATATGGTTGAAACCCATCGTGATGATGCATTAGCTAATGAAGCACATAAGAAATGAATCAAGGGACAATATGATAGAAATGTCAAGCCTCGTATCTTCTTAGAAGGAGACCTGATTTTACTTTACGATTAGGAAGCTGATAAACTTGGAGTAGGAAAATTTGAATCACTATGGATGGGTCCTTATATTGTCAAGCGTGTTTTGGCAAAAGGTGCCTATGAGTTAGTGGATTATGATGGGATTCCATTGTCACAACCCTGAAATGGGTTGTACCTCAAACGTTACTATGCTTAATTCAGTGTAGTAAAACTCACAATATATATGATTTCATTGCATGTGTGTGTGTCAATCTATCTTTTAGAGTTTTTTTTTTATCTAGTTAGTAATCCACTTTGCATTTGTTGCAGATGTCGGAATCTTTGGAACCATTTGTTGGTTATGCCAATGGTGCTAGTCATAGTACATAGAATGTATCTTCTGCAGCATGGGCCATTTTTTCTCCAAGTGGTGTTAGTGAGTTTTCAAGGGATTTATATCGATCGATCAACAAACAACATCGCTGAGTATAGCATGTTGATCGAAATTCTCTCTGATGTCATTTCACTTGGCATTAGCCGAATCATCATTAGGGCGGACTCACAACTCATCATACTACAACTTACAAGTGTGTATACCATTTGAAACCCAACAATTGTTCATATGTTCCTTAGAGTTCATATTTTGGAAAGGAATTTTGAATACATTCAATATCAACATATTTCCAGAAAATCTAACACATTAACTGATTCTCTAGGGAATTATGTGTTAAATAGACATTTGCAACACATGTAAATTAACATTTTCAATTCACATCATTAGTTGAATAAGATTTCACATAACCATAGAAAAATCTAAAAGTAAAAATAGATAGATGTTTTAAAAGTTTTTACAAAATTTGTGTCCAAGACACATTTGGTCATCTGACCCAAAAACTCAAAATGCATGCAAAAAAACATCCTAAGTAGACCTAGTGATGCTCATGATAATAGGTCATAGCCTATGCTATCATGCACAAAAGCCTCATCCAGTGGCTAGGAACACTAATAGTGTGGCACTGCAGCCTCATAGGTAACTCCTCGATCTGGATATCCAGAATTCCAAGGGTTAATCCCTCTATGTGATCCTGCAACTCTGCTAAGGTCTTAGCCAAATCCAAATCCTGGAGGACCACCCTCCCAATGTTTCGCCACACTAGCCCACCGGCCTCCTATTGGTGTCTCCCAAGTGTCAAGCCATAAAAAGGGTCTTTTTCACCTCTAATTACCTCACATTAACTTGTCAATCTAGGAACGATTTCTTATTTCAAAGAGTGTACTCAGTTTGAGGTTGTCATTTGCCAGAGTAATGCTAGTATTATAGTGCTCAAAATACAAAAGTAAATAGATGCTTTAAATGAGATCTTCTTACAACAAAGTACTTTAAAGACTAAGTTATGCACTTGGAAAACTAAGCAATTTATCAGTCAAGGGTCCAGTAGCAATAACTCATCCTTTTGTAAACTAATGTAACTAAAGGTAATCAAGGAACAGATCATTAATTTGGGGACTAAACAACAAATTTCAGTGCCCACTACAGTTTCAGATCGTTCTGCACACCAAAGCAACAATAATACAAATAACAGGAAATGGAACAACAACTAGAAAATGTAACAAAAACTAATTCTGATGAATAGCAACACCTTAATCTACAAGAACAAGTGCAGTAATCATATCCTACAGAAATCAGATGGCAATCTTTACTTAAAGGATAAATCAAACATCACACTGAAATAGAATGGCAACTGATTAGTAATGAAATATGGAACAATGCTTTAGAACCAAATGTAGATGCACAATAGACTTAACACACGACACACCTTAGTATTAAGAAAGACAGTAATATTATCTTGGTAATACAAATATCAATATTAGTTATAAGGATAACGATCGTAATTCGTAATGGAACAACAATATCAGTCGAATCAGAAATCACAATTAAATATAATCTTTAGATGAAACCAGTAATACCAATTGATAAATGTTACAGCACAGTTACTCTGTAATGGAACAGCAACAACATTCTGTAAAGACCAACAATGTTATATTAAGGATTAAAGGAACAGTAATGCGTTATAGAGTTAGAATGGACAATATGACATTCCTGTCATAGAGAACGGTATTAATTATTCTAACATAAATCCAATATAACAGAGTCATGATGTAAAATAACAAACCACATCAGATTCCGAACAACGCTCAAAATGAAAACCACGCATGAACAAAAGATATGATATAGGAGCAAGTGTTCCACTAGGGTCGGGCCCTTAGCCTCCAGGGACACACCGCTTGAGATTATTCCAGGATCACAGATGGAGCAGCAACCAACTTTATACTAAAGCATTCAAACAGAGTTACAGTGGATCACCTCTCACGAGAGTCGATGATCAAAGTTTCAAATACAGAGCAAAGTTACATAAAAATTAACAGTCAATCCCCCGGGCTAGTATTGTTGCCCCTATTTATAACATTTGAAGCAGAGATATCAAGGATGCGAAAATAGTTAAAGCAGTGATTCCTCAGGATCAAAGGATCCTGAGGGATTCGCCAAATTGTTAATCCTCAGTTATCTGGTCGTTTTCTTGCACCGAGTCAATATCTCCTTTTCCTTTCCTTGGCTGAGATGTTTTAATTTAGATTGTCTTGTTTGCATATGGTTCCCCGCCAAAGGGACAACAGTTAGCCTAGCCCTGTCTTTTTATTTGGAGCAGAAATCTTTAGTTTTTCCCTTTTCCTGCATAAGAAATGGCAATTATTAGTGTTTTCATGTTGCATATAAATCTTATAGATTTTGTCATGATTTCCCATTATCTACCTAGTTCATGATGCAAAGATGTTACGAGTTCTAAAGAAAAGATGACAAAATAATCAATAAAAACATACCTTCTTTAGTACTCCACACCAGGTCGGATAGTACCCACATCTGCATGCATAAGAAGGATTTTAGTTTAGTCTTTGAAACATTAAAAACACAAAAACATGTAGAAATTTGAAAATAAAGAAAGCACTTTGGTCAAACAATTTACCTATAGCATCCCATTGTGCTCCAAATGGTAGAATCAAGTCTGGATCTCCACGAAAATCCATCTCTGAGTATGGATGCTCCTTGATGAAAATGTGTTGTTGATCGAGCCAACTAAAGAATTCAGTGGAAAAAATTATTGTTGACTGACCCGCATTTCGAGCCATCAATTCAACCCACCTTTGCATCTGTGGATCTCTAGGATCAAGTACACCCAGTGATACATGTTGCGGTTGCACCAATGGAATTCTCTCTAAAGTAAAAGAAATTAAAATCGAACCATAGAAAAAATTATTCATCTTACCACTTTTTACCTTGGTCATTTGTTCTTTCAGTGAAGAAAGCACAACCTCACACTAGTTGAATACTTTTGGCTCTAGACACTCAAGTGCATACTGCATATATGATCTGTTCACCAGATGAAGTGTCACACTGCCAACCAATTTTGTGATTGTGAAGAGGACCATTCTCAAAGGTAAATCACTTACATCCTTGATGTTTATCTTCCCATCCTTGTTAGGTTGTGTACCTGGTCGACAAAACTGTCGAATGTAATCCCTCACCAATTCACCTCCATGAGCAAATCCAGAAAGTGAGATGGGGGCACCTCGCCTCAACAGTCCAGTAAGAAAGTAAATATCATCAATGGTAATAGGGACCATTTTGTCCCCTATGTGAAAAGCTTGATCTGTTAGATCCCATGCATGAACAAGGAACTACAATAGTTCTATTTGTTGCCTCATTCTGGACAACCTGAAGTATTTGAGTAACCCACAGTTTTTGGCAGCCTCAACTGTACCTGGATTGTTTAGGGCAACCATGTATTTTTCTTCATGCTCTCTTTCTCACCATGTAATTGACATTCTGATTCAATGAAAGCCTGAAATCCAATCATAATCTTAGTTAGGATCCTTTCAATGAAAAAAACAGGATAATTTTTGGAGAAAAAAGCTAAATCAAATTTGGGAAACTCGCCTAATGCAACCTAGGCACAAAGACAGTGCATTGAAGAGCAGGAAACATTCTATCAGGGTGCTCTTCCACATAGTTTTTGATGTGAAATCTTGCGATGATCCCAAGGTGAAAAAATCAAACCCCAAACGCCCCAAAAAACCCTTAAACTTGCATGAAATAGTAAGAGAATGACCTGAAAAGAAAGAGGAGGGGTAGATATCCTACTTGGTCTAGACGGAACGAGAAATGGTCCAGATAATCTCTCACAATCAGCTGCTGAAGTTCGAGGTGAAAAACTAGCCCAGAGCACAAAACTCAATGGTAAGTATCAAATGGTAAAAACTTGTTTTATGTTTATTTCATGTTCATTAATCAAGTAAACATTAGTTTTTACCCATTTTTACCTATAAAATAGGTATTTTTAATCCATTTGGTGGTTTTTTGAGTAGGTTTTACAAAATTTGATGTGCTCGATTGTAAATTGTACCTTTGACCACAAAGCATACTTCTATCTCTTTTTTGAGCTCTGCTAAATAACTTAAAAGGAACCCCCTTGGAGTCCTCTTTATGCTCTTTTCAAACTCTCTAAATATGAAAATATTGTCGAGTGCTTGTCGTTTTCAGCTCATTAACGAATTGGAAATGACATCTACTCAGTATAAGTTTAACCCTTTTTCGAGCTAAGATAGATTAACTATGAAAAATGAATACATTGATTGGACATGATCAATAGGTTCTCTCTCATATTGTTTTACACTTTTTCAGGTTTGAGAGACAAATCTAGGAAAAAGAACTTGTGGAGTTTTCTTTTTGTCCCTTTTCAAACTCTCTAAACATGAAAATGACTGAGTTATCTTTGTCGTTAAACTCGTTAAAACATCAAATAGCGACAAACTTGTCCATCTAGACAAGACGAATTTCACCTTTGCTAAACTCATTAAAAAATTACATAGCGATGGATTCACCTGAAGGGTGGAATTACACAACAAGCATATGTTATCCTCCTAAAGCTTGATAAAAATAAATAGGTATTGGTCAGCAATGACTGGGGAAAATTGAAAAAGGGGAAAACCAATTTATGGTAACAAGTCACTCTTGAAAATGACACTTTCACTTCATCACCGTGACTACTTGGGTTGGGTTCTCAGCTTGACGGCTGGGCTTACCAACCACAACACATCCAAAATCGTACACCATCGGGTGGCTTCACCAAGGATGGGATCTTTATGTGAGCCAGCAGTGTCGCCTTCCATACAACATCAAGCCCTTCATGGATGAGGTATTGTGTGACATTGCTCCCCTTGAAGTTTGTGATGTATTATTAGGACAACCTTACTTGTGGAAGTGACATGCCGTGTATGAATCAAGGCCCCGTGTTGTTATTGTTACTTTGGGAAATAAGTTATACAGGATACCAGAGGTAGCACCACCTACCACCATCTCTTTGATTAGTGCAAACAATGCAGTAAGCTCGTTTCCAAAACTGGGGAATTTGTTTTCCTAATGATATGCCCGCAAGGAAAGAAGAAGATGGTGGCCACAACCTCCATATAGGGCCCCTCCGCATGACAACTATATATGGACAAGGTTTTGGAGGAGTACAAGGATATATTCACCTCCCCTATAGGGGTTCCTCTACACTGTCAGGTCAAGCACTCCATCGATCTGACCTTAGGTGCGCCACTGCCCAATGGACCAATCTATCGACGCTTTGTTTTGGAGAAGGATGAAATCAAGAGGAAGATTCAGGATCTGCTATAGAAAGGTCACATCTGTCCAAGTTCATCGCCCTATGGGAGCCCGATCGTGTTGGTACAGAAGAAGGATGGGACTTGGAGACTCTGTATTGACTATCGGGCGCTGAACAAGATCACTGTCCATAATAGGTACCTGCTCCCACGGATTAATGACCTCTTGGACCAACTGAAGGGGGAAAAATATTTCATCAAGATAGATTCAAAGTCAGGATATCACCAGGTACCAATGGAACACTCTGATGTGTGGAAGACTACATTCAAAGCTAAGGAGGGCCTTTTTGAATGGTTGGTTATGCCTTTGGGATTGATGAATGCCCCTGCAACGTTCATGAGGCTAATGGATGACATCTTGTGGCCATTCACCAACTCATTTTTCATGGTATACTTGGATGACATCCTGATCTTCAGCCAGATTTAGGAAGCGCACCTCCACCACATTCGACAGGTTCTCCAAACACTGCAGCAACACAAGTTATGTGCTAATTTGGAGAAATGCACTTTTGGCATGACCCAGGTTCAACAATCTGGGATACATTATTGATTAATAAGGGGTACATGTGGATCCATCCAAGATCCAAGTCATTTGAGATTGGCTATCTCCAACCACTTTGACAGAGCTCCACAGCTTTCTAGGTCTTACCAACTTCTACTTCAGGTTTGTGTTGGTATTTTCTCATATCACTTAGCCCTTGAGTCAAGTCACCAAGGGAGGAGCGAAAGAATTTTTTTTTTGGTTTGAATCTCAATAGAAGGCATTCATAGAGTTGAAATATTGCCTCTGCATGGGACCAATGCTCGCATTACTAGACTTGCAACAGCCATTTGAGGTCGAGAAAGATGCCTCTGACTATGCTATTGGGGCAGTCCTCACTCAACATGAGCATCCAGCGGCATATCACAATGAGAGACTTTCAGACACTGTCCAAAAGTATCTCACTTATGACAAAGAGATGTATTCCATTGTGCAGGCCTATTGACAATGGAAGCATTATATCTTAGGGAAGGAAATGGTCATCCACACAGACCACTGACCCCTGCAGTTCATATAGACCCAAGGGAAATTGTAGAATGATCGCCATCAGAAGTGGTCCACTTACCTGCAATAGTTCCATTTGAATATCAAGTATGAGAAGGGTAGCACCAAAATGTTACATATTGCCTCAGTAGACCACCGATCATGGTGTTAACCATTGTGCTCAACTCTTGTGGGCACGAGACTTCTGATTGGCCACTTCTCTACAAAAGCGACCCAAAATTTGGCCACACATACCAAACACTCTTGGAGGGTCAGCATGTTCCAGATTTTCACCTCTAGGATGCCCTGTTATGACACCTAGGTCACCTTTGTGTTCCTTCAAGTGAGCATGCCAAGATGATTTGTGAAGCACACTACAGTGGGGCTGCTAGACATTTTAGGGTCGAGAAAACATTGGCAGTACTGCAGAAGTATTTCTATTGGCCGAATCTTTGACAGGATGTGTGGAAGTACATCAGATCATGCACTGCCTATGCCATTGCCAAACCAGCCATCAAGAAGCAAGGCCTCTATACCCTGCTACCTACCCCTAGTCAACCTTGGGAATCCATCTCCATGGATTACATGTCAGGTGTTCCTTCCACTAAGTATGGAAATGACTGTGTTTTTGTGGTCGTTGACATGTTATCGAAGATGACCATTATGGTTGCCTACAAGAAGAGTATCACAACAAAAGCCACTGCTAAACTCTTCTTTGAATTCTTGTGGGTACACTTTGGATTCAAAATTCTATCATCTCAGATCATGGCAGCAAGTTCCTTAGTACATTTTGGTCCTGTCTCTAGTAGATGCTCAACACCAAACTCACTAAGTCCACAGCCTTCCATCCTCAAACTGATGGCTAGACAGAGGTTGTTAACACGATGATCGTACACATTCCGCACATGTACAACTCAAAGCATCCATTCACATGGGACAAGAGCCTACCATATGTTCAACATAGCTATAACCGGGCTCTCCATAGCTCGACTGGCCATAGCCCTTTTTAGGTGGGCTTGGGATTCTAGCCACTATGTCCCATTGATGTGGCCATGCCATTTGCAGCTAGTCACACAGATTCGGCTCATGTCCAGTCCAAAATAGATAAGGAAAATAGCTTCATTGAGCACATCCAACATATTCTCCAGCAGGTCCATGACATTCCGGAGAAATCAAATTCCAAGTACAAGCAGCGACATGATCAACATCGGGTGCCACACAAGTTTCAGGTGGGCGACAAAGTTTGGTTGCATTTGCAAAAGGAACACCTTACTAGAGCCTATTAGAAACTTAGAAAACTCCGATATGGTCCTTACACCATTACCAAGGCTATGGGAGAAAATGAATTTGAGCTCAGCATTTCTCCATTCCTTGGTTGCACCTAGTGTTCAATGTGGACCGCCTTCAGCCATACTTTCCACCATTACTAGACACATCCAACATTGTAGAACAACTCACACCCACAGAGTTAAATCCAGATTGCATGGAACAAGATGCAACTAATTAGATCATGGACACATAGAACAAGCACACTTGCTAGTAGAATATCCAATTGTATCGAGTTTTCAAAGTAGGCCAACTCCTTCACTAGGGCAACTGGCTCACCAGGGACCAAGTTCAACAAACGTTTCCTCATCTCATGGAGGAGCTCAAGACAATGGGGACCATTGCTTCCTAAGGGGGGAGAAATGATCCAGGTGGATATTGGTGGTCACTTACCAAATCCACTTGGACCCCCACCATTGTTTCTTTCATCTTTTCAGTTTCCTTAATTGTAGCCTAGTTTACCATTTTTAGTAGTTTTTCGGGTCTTGAACTTTCGAAGCCATTTTGAGGCCCTAAAGGACGTTTTTGGGGAACATTGGGGGAAACATGGGACAGTGGACTGATGTTTCTCTTCTTAAAGTTGTAGCTCTTGGATATATCTTTCTAACGCGACACTATGCATGTCAAATGGAGATCATATGCCAAAGTTACAACCCCGGGAAGTTGATGTACCAATTTACCTAAACGGGGCCCACAGTTTGGCGTTTCATCTTCTAGGGTTAGGTTTTGGGATGTTAAGTGCTTTCCATTGTTTCTCAACAATAATTAGGCCTTCGAGCCTCATTGAAACATAGTTTAGAGGCATGTAGCTGCCACATCTCTTCTCAGAGATAAGCTACCATTGCCCTAGCTTGTTTATTTCCAATTCTGTTTGTAAGCGTATTTCAATATTTTACATTAATGAAATGAAGTATTATTTCTGCTGCATCTCTGTGTTTATGGTTATCTCTATAATTTTTTGTGTTCCTATTTAAATATGGATCAATCATACCAATGGTCTATCATACCATCCATCACTTTGTTTTGGGTCAATGCTACCAATTCATTTCAGTGTCGCTGACATGTTCAAGAGAAGTCATTCAGTCAAAATTCATCTTTTACAATACCATAAACCTTCATCTTGATAAATATCATTCCTAAACCTTGTGTCTTCAATCAAATTTAGTCTCCAAAATCATTACACTCATTTCGTGTTGTTGATGTGGGATACATCAAGGCCCTCCTGCGACAAGTCACTTCTTGTCGACATCAGCACATTATCCAACAAATTGACTTAGAAACACCCTTTCAGTACCTTGAGGCTTGCACACATCAATGGTATGTTTCTCGCTTCCAGCGACAAGTTGACATTGTTATCACCCCAAGAAACTCACCTAGGTTGTATATCAGTGATGTTCGGGAACATTACAAATTCAAAAAAATGTTGGATAAATGTTGGATGAATGAAAGAAATGTTACATCCTCAAGCCAGATGACCACTCCTACTATGATTGACCCCAGACATGGGTGAAAACCCCCAGACTACAAGGCTTTTAACCACCAATTACTCACAGTGTAAGGAAAAAGTGATAATGGAGGAGACTGACCACACCAGCAGATGCACAGGACCCTGTGATGGCTGGCTGCAACCAGTTTGAAAGGTCTGTAAATCTAATATTTAATATACAGACAGGATGATAGCTCTCTATGTACTAAAACAATAGAAAACTACAAGCAACTTAAATGAAACAATTAAATTCTAACATAGAGGTGGGATGACAGCCCCTCTATTGCTAAAACCAACAGCGCATCAACAATTGCAAAACAGGCACAACCTGAGACAAGAAGAAGAAGTGGAAAGTGAGCAAATGACAGCAAAAGAAGTTTGTATTAGTTGGAAATGAAGACCAGACGCTGCAGGTTACATAACAGTTACAATCTCCAGAAGTTGAGCCTTACAACATACTAACTCTCCTCTAACACTCATCGAACTAATTACATCATGTCTCTGGGTATATATAGAACTTGTTTACAAAAATATCTCTACTAACCTATGCATGGAGGTGTCTTAATGGATCACCAACCACATTTATAACTTGATATGGGTTTTCTGAATCATTCTGATTGTTTTAATAGCTGAAGATGGCCTTTTGTTGTTCTGCTCTACTTCTCGAGCAAGTTGAGTGGAATTCCATAATTGATAAATGTGTTGATCTGCTCGAGGCTGGTCGTTTGTTTTCCTTCGGCCATTCTACTCTTGATTGTGGTAGCTGAAGTATTAACTGCAGAGAGTAATTGGATCACAGAAGTCTTCCTTTTTCGGGCGCACAGGGCTGCTAAAATACAAATATGGCATTGAAAATGGGCGATGGGCCGGTTATAGATATTAACCATTGGATGGTGAAGATGGATGGCGGAGATTGTCTTGTGGTGAAAGCTATGAAATATGACAAATATACTATCGGAGGCGGACGAGTGGACATGAGATTTTATACAAAGGAATAGTGAGTCATATCGGGTCCAGCACCTGATATCGCATCAGTAGAAGACATAAGGGGGAAGCCTTGATACAACTGTCGGATTGGGCGATTTGTGATTTGCGATCAGATCGCATCACAAAATCACAATCGGCAGAAGACACGGTGAAACTTTAAGACATAGATGGATGCGATTTGCGATAGCGATTATATCGCATCACATCGCATCGCAAAATCGCAACGCGGAGGGAGATAAAGGGCGGAACCAAAAACACACATAGATGCGATATGCGATATCAATCAGATCGCATTGCAATATCGCAGTGAAGAAGACACGGAGCATAATGGAGAAAGCAGGGCATAGAAATCAAGTGGCGCTAGGAGGCAGTAGGAAAATGTGCGATAGTGATTAAATAGAACCGCAAAGGGAAGAAAACGGAAATAGCAGGATTATTAAGCGTATAATGGGCATGAAGGAAAAGGAAGAGAAGACTGCTACAATCTGTCTTTTCTGAGCATAAACATGTGACCAAGCTGATGTTTGGTCCTCCCAAAGCTGAATTATATAGCAGAGCTAACACTGGCTCCTTCTGGGGATGAGATCCTCCCTGTGAGGTCTCAAGAACCTGCAGACAAATGCCTTCGTACAAAATGAACTTAAAAACACTTGCCTAGTGTCCATTGGGCATGGAGTCAACTAAGCATACAACAAAAAACTAAATAAAAACAAAATATTTACAGCCTTTAAGGCCAAAGACCTTAAACAACATAATCTTTCAAAAACCGCCCATTAACTGGGCCATCAAAAACTGTTTCACCTCCCATACTTTTTAGCATGAAAGTGTTGTTCCTTTGAACCTGTGAAATGATGAAAGGCCCTGTCCATAAAGCATCAAACTTCCCATGATTGCCTTTTTTTTCCTTCAATGCATCCCATTTCAGCACCAAGTCACCAATCTGAAAATTATTTCTTTTTGCCTTTTTATCAAAGGCTTCCTTGATGCTTCTCTGATATGCTGCAACCTTTTCAACCAGTTGTTCTCTAATCTGATGCAACTCTATTAAATCAGTGATTCTGTTTGCCATATCTTCTTCTTCATTCTGTTCTTCTTGAAGAAATTTTTCCACAGGGAGAGTTAACTGAATTGGGAATATACCCTCAGTTTTGTATACCAGCTTGAATGGAGAACTCCCGGTAGATCTCTTAATGGTCACTCTGTCAGCCCATAGTGCATACTTGAGCTTTGAATCCCAATTCCTTTTATTTTCCTCTAACAATTTTTTAATTATCTTGATCAGGCTTTTATTAGAGGATTCTACTAGACCATTTCCTTGGGGATAATATGAGGTGGAATGAACTAATTTGATACCCATTGAGTCACACATTTCCACCAACTCCTTAGCCCTAAAGGCTGCAACATTATCTGTGATTAGTTTATGTGGACATCCAAATATGGTGAAGATATTTTCTGTTAAAAACTTCATGACCATAGTATGATCGGCTTTCCTTGTAGGGACTGCTTCAATCCACTTTGTAAAATAATCAGTGGCAACCAAAATCCACCTGTGCTAGCCAATGGAATGTGGATTGATCTCTCCAATAAAATCCAAGCCCCACTGCTAAAAAGGTCCTTTTGCAATTATCGGTTTTAGAGGCAGGGAATTCAGCTGTTGTTTTCCTTCAAATCTTTGGCACCTGTCACAAGACTTAACAAAAACAAATACATCAGAAAATAAAGTGGGCCAGTAGTACCCAGCTCTAAGAATTTTGTGGGCTATAGTCTTCCAATAGTGGTGCCCTCCACACATGCTGGAATGAAATTCCTGCATGACTTGGACTGACTGTTCTTTGTCCAGACACCTTAAAAATATTCCAAATGGATCCCTCTAGTAGAGCAGATTATTATTGATGCAGTATTTTGCTTCCCGGAGTTTTAAAGTTCTTGCTTGGCTTTGAGTAAATCCTGAAGGGATTTGTAGCTTCAATAGGAAATTAATTATTGTAGTGTACCAGTTGCATGCAGCTAGATTCTCGGCCACTGAGTGTTTTCTCTCTATTTCGGTCACTCTTCCCTCTTCATTTGTTTGACTATTTGCTGCAATTGTACATAGTGAATCAAGGTCTAAAGACCTGTAATTTTCTTTAGTCAACAATTTGGCAAGCCCCTGACCTCTTACCAGCTTGGTGGGCTTCAAGTCTATGTTAAACTCAATCATTTTTGCAATCCACTTAGCCCTTCTTCCATTAGCATCAGGTTGCGTTAGGACATCTTTAATTGCAGCCGAAGGCACATATGCAATTATATTTGAATGCAAGATATAAACTCTGAAATCCTTTAATGCTTTGACAAGGTCGTATGCCTACTTCTCTATAATTTCATACCTTAGTTCAACATCCCTCAAATTCTTACTGAAAAATGCCACTGGGTTCTCCGAACCTTCTTCATCTTGCTGCAACAGAACAGCTGCAATGGTGTCTTCTGAGGCAAATGAAAACAGGTGAAACTCCTTACTGTAATCAGGACTTATTAATGTGGGAGCTTCCATAATAGCCTTCTTGATGGACTCAAAATATTTTCTTGCTGTTTCAGTCCATTTTACCTCTACTCCTTTTCTCAACATGGAGGTAATATGCTTTACTAGCTCAACAAAATTAGGAATAAACCTCCTTACAAAGTTAATTTTTCCTAGAAAAGATTGAATATCTTTCTTTGATCTTGGTACAGTCAAAGTTTGAATTGCCTTGACTCTTTCTGGGTCTATGCAAACACCTGCAACCGACACAATATGTCCCAACAACCTGCCTTCTTCCAAAGCAAATTGAGATTTTTTGGGATTGACTGAAATTCCAAACTTCCTGCACTTCAAAAACACTTTTTTTAAATGTTGTAAATGATCATGATGGCTGCTAGAATAAATAGTTATATCATCAAGGTAGATAAGCACAAATTTGTCCTTCTCACCCACAAATGCTATATCCATAGCTCTCTGAAAGGTAGCTCCAACATTCATCAATCCAAATGGCATTTTGGCATACATGAAAGTGCCCCAAGTAGTGGTAAATGCAGTCTTTTCTTGGTCATCTGGGTGCACAACAATCTGATTAAAAGCTTGAAAACCCATCTATGAATGACATTACCTGGGCTCCTGAGACCTTTTGCAGCAAATGCTCCATCTTTGGTAACGAGTAATTATCTTTCTTTGAGCATTTGTTCAAATTTCTGAAATCGACACACAATTTGATTTCTCCACTCTTCTTCCTTACCACCACTAAATTAGCTACCCATTTAGAATACCTGAGAGGTACTATGATCTTGGCAGCCAACAATTTTTTAATTTCTTTTTTGATAAATGGAAGAAGCAGTGGGTTTATTGGCCTCAGCTTCTGTTTAAAAGGAGCTGAAATCTTTCTCAAGAGGGATTTTGTGCTGAATTATGTTCTCATCATATGTTTTCAGATCACTATATTCCCAAGCAAACACATCAGCAAATTGCCTCATTAATTTGCAGTATTTAGAACTTTGGTCAGCTGACAAACGAGGGGACAAATTCACATACCTTGGCTGACTAGGGTTTCCTATATCATGCTTACAAACTGCAGATTGATATTCTTTTTGAGTAGCCTTGTAAGGCACATCATTTTGGTCAAACAGTCTCTCAAGAGGAATTAGACTTTTAGGAATATGGTTACTAGGAAGCTGGACTATTCTATTTTTACCAAATTTATTTCTAAGCTGGGACTTGGGATTTTCTATCAAGGCATCATTATCATGGTCAATTTTCATTTCAGAGAACTCATCAATGACTTGAAGGAACCTATTCAACTCATCATCATCTTCAAAAACCTTCCAATGGTGGACATTATCAGGAAAGGAGGGTCTATATTTCGTTTGTACTTTATAAACTAGTTTGGGAGGCAATGGAGGGATGAATAGACTAGAAGAAACAAGAAGGGAATTAGCAAGTTGATTATGGGCTCTAGGAATATATGAAATACAGAAAAAATCAAAAGAATCTTTGATTCTCCATACCTCATCTCTGTATGCTTTTACCCTTGGGTGCTTTGGTTGAAATGTTTTATTTACTTGCTAGATTATCAGATCAGCATCTCCAAACACCTTCAGATTATTGATTCCTCTATCTTTTGTTGCATTAAGGCCCAATAGTAGTGCCTCATATTCTACTATATTGTTGGTCACTTGAAAAACTAGATTAAAAGACAGCTGAATGCTTTCCTGTTGAGGAGATACTAGCACTACCCCTGCTCCTGTTGTCTCCATGGAATAGGCTCCATCAAAGAACATCTCCCAAACCCGACTTCCTTGCTCTTTATCAGCCTTAAGAATTGGTTTCCTGAGTAGCATCTCGGCCTTCTGATATTCTTCTATTTAGAGAATGCATGCTCCAAAATCAGTGTCCACTGTGTAAATGGGATGATTTGTAGGATTCTTCTCATCACTAATAATATATGCTAGTTGTGCTTCTCTGTATAATCTCTTGCTTTCTCCTCGAAAAATTGGGACAGTGGCATAAGATAGATCATTTTGTAATGTCCCGCCTAAACTTTTAATCTGTCCTCTAGACAATGGCATGCCAAACTTGGGAGGCACATCTACTACCACAATGTCCATCATCAAGCTTTTCATGGGCAGCTGAGTTAGGGTAATAGCCAGATCTTTAATCAATCCAAGACATTTCACCTTCTTTGAATCAAAGGAAAATAAATCATGATAGGGTCTAGTGATATCAAGGCCTAACTCTTCCATGACAACTTTAGGCATTAGATTATGGCTGGCCCCTGTGTCTAGCAGACAATTATGGAGGATTTTGTCATGAATGGTCAATGAGACATAAAAATATGGAGAATTATTATCAGCAGGTTCAATAATGGGACTGAGCACAATGGTAGGTTTGTCATCTTGCAAATTGACAGAGTCAGTGGAGGTTGGTTTCGTTTCTAGCTCAAAGGCCTCAAGGATAGGCTTTCTAAATACTTCACTCTTTACAAGTTCTAATATAGGCACAAATATTTTTAATTTCTGGACTTCTGCTTCAAATCCGAAAGGGGAAGGTGACTTATCAGGACCTCTTGCCTCTTGAGCTGGAGCTTTGAGGATGATTGGATCAGCTGTTGGTCTACTCTGCTTGATATTCTGGGAATTTGTTTGGACAACAGCTCTTCATGCAGCATTTTCTTTGAAATTCTTTGCATTTGACCTCAGATTATATCTCTGCTGGTCACCAGCTTGTAGAACAGATCCTCTGTCCCACTCCTGACTGTTTTGCTTTTGCAGCAATGATTCTTCATATTCGGCCAATGTCAAAAATGCAGTGCTGCCTTTATCTTCCATGCAGTGAATTTCATCCTCATCTTCTTCAAATTGTTCGCCCTCCATGACTATGTTTTGAAAGGGCGCTTTAACTTTATGATCTTCTTTTGTTTCTTCACCCCTATGCATTATTTGCAACTACTCATTTGCTCTTCTGAAAGGATTTTGATTTCTTGGAGCAAATGTGTTTTGCTGCCTTGTTTTCCCTGAATTCTGCTCAAATTTTAGCTTAAAAATTTCAACAGCCAATGACTCTATCATCTTGGTCATTTTATCTAATTTAGTTTCTGAGGTTGAGGCCGAGGAAGAAGAAGCCTCGCCTCTCTGCCTTCTTCTGTTAGTTTGACTCTTTAGCTTGTCTGCTGCCAAAATATTTGATTCCACTTCTAGGGCTGCATCTTACATATCAGCAAGAGTGGCACATCTTCTTTCCCTCAACAACAAGCAAAAATCAGAGTCAAAAGCATTGGCATATGTGAGTTTGGAAGCTGTGGGGGTAGGCTTTACCTCAGCTGGTATTTTACTATACATCCTATTAAATCTTTTATCAAAGTCAGGCAAAGGCTCACCCTTTTCTCTTTTCAAGTTTCCAAACTCAGTATGATAATATAGCATGTCCTTCTTATCTCCCCATTGCTTCAAAAATGCATCATCTAATGCTTCAATATCTTTTATTGATCTCTGGGGTAATTCTCTAAACCATTTCCTAGCCTCTCCATCAAGGCTCTGGACAAAAACTCTCATCCACACATCATTTTCACTTACATCTAAATTATCAGCATAACTGTAAAAAGCTTCAAGGTGTTCGTCTACTGTTACTCCCTCTGTACCAGTAAATTTAGGCATATATTTTTGATATTCTCCCACAGGCATTGGATTTAAAGGGATAGGCAAGACCAAAGGTCTGTATCTAGCAACAACAATTCTCTCAATTCTAGTAGGTGCTTCCTGTCCTGCCATGACTGTGATCTGTGGAAGAATACTAATAGATGGAGCAGTAGGAAATAATGTAATGGATGGCAGAGATATAGGGGTGTTATGCACAGAATGGGAAGCTTTCTTTGGACTAAGATTCAAAGGGGAAGGAACTGTACAAGGGGCTAAACTAATCTTTGAAGGAATGTCCTTATTAACAGTTCTGGGCTCTAAGTGTTCGAACTGTAATTCTTCAGCTACAACTTTATCTTCCAGAAATGACTGAGATTTTTTAGGCTTACCTGATCCTGATGCCCCTTTCTGTGATGCTTTTTTCGCTTTGACAATCCTCTCAGGGTCAGGCAATGGTTCAGCTAGAGATTTCTAAGGATTTCTTTGAGTATGCCTCACGAACTAAGCGAAAACTTCAATGTGGAGTCGCCAAAGGTTTGCCTTCCTCCAGCGGAGTCGCTAGACAGATGATTACAACTAAATATATGTTCAACCTTGTCTGTCATCAAAGCTTGAAGCCGTGTCGTCTCCCAAGGAAGCTGAGCTTCAATCTCCTCTCCCTGGCAACGGTGCCAATTAATGTTATCACCCCAAGAAACTCACCCAGGTTTTATATCAGTGATGCTCAGGAACATTACAAATTCAACAAACTGTTGGATAAATGTTGGATGAATGAATGAAATGTTGCATACTCAAGCCAGGTAACCACTCCTACTATGATTGACCCCAGACATGGGTGAACACCCCCAGACTACAAGGCTTTTAACCACCAATTACTCACAGTTTAAGGAAAAGGTGATAATGGAGAAGACTGACGACACCAGCAGATGCACAGGACCCTGTGATGGCTGGCTGTAACCAGTTTGAAAGGTCTGTAAATCCAATATTTAATACAAAGACAGGATGACAGCTCTCTATGTACTAAAACAATAGAAACTTGCAAGCAACTTAAATGAAACAATTAAATTCTAACATATAGGTGGGATGACAGCCCCTCTACTGCTAAAACCAACAGCGCATCAACAATTGCAAAATAGGCACAGCCTGAGACAAGAAGAAGAAGTGGAAAGTGAGAAAATGACAGTAAAAGAAGCTTGTATTAGTTGGAAATGAAAACCAGACGCTGCAGGTTACATAATAGTTACAGTCTCCAGAAGTTGAGCCTTACAACATACTAACTCTCCTCTAACACTCATCGAACTGATTACATCATGTCTCTGGGTATATATAGAACTTGTTTACAAAAATATCTCTACTAACCTATGCGTGGAGGTGTCTTAATGGATCTCCAACCACATTTATAACTTGATATGGGTTTTCTGAATCATTCTGATTGTTTTAATAGCTGAAGATGGCCTTCTGCTATTTTGCTGTACTTCTCAAGCAGGTTGAGTGGAATTCCATAACTGATAAATGTGCTGATCTGGTCAAGGCTAGTCCTTTTTTTCCTTCGGCCATTCTGCTCTTGAATGTGGTAGTTGAAGTACTAACTGCAGAGAGTAATTGGATCACAGAGTCTTCCTTTTTCGGGCGCACATGGCTGCTAAAATACAAATATGGCATTGAAAATGGGTGATGGGCCGGTTATAGCTATTAACCGTTGGATGGCAAAGATGGACGACGGAGATTGTCTTGTGGTGAAAGCTATGAAATATGGAAAATGTACTATCGGAGGCGGACGAGTGGACATGAGATTTTATACAAAGGAATAGTGAGTCATATCGGGTCCAGCACCTGATATCGCATAGGTAGAAGACATAAGGGGGAAGCCTTGATACAACTGTCGGATTGGGCGATTTGCGATTTGCGATCAGATCGCATCGCGAAATCGCAATCGACAGAAGACACGGTGAAACTTTAAGACGCAGACAGATGTGATTTGTGATAGCGATTATATCGCATCACATCGCAATGCTACATCGCATCGCAAAATCGCAATGCGAAGGGAGACAAAGGGCGGAACCAAAAACACACATAGATGCGATATGTGATAGTGATCAGATAGCATCGTAATATCGCAGCGAAGAATACACGGAGCGTAACGGAGAAAGAAGGGCACGAAAGTCAAGTGGCACTAGCAGGCAGTAGGAAAATGTGCGATAGCGATTAAATAGCACCGCAAAGGGAAGAAAACGGAAATAGCGGGATTATTAAGCGTATAATGGGCATGAAGGAAAAGGAAGAGAAGACTGTTGCGATCTATCTTTTCTGAGCATAAACAAGTGACCAAGCTGATGTTTGGTCCTCCCAAAGCTGAAGTATATAGCAGAGCTAATAGACATCACTGGCCTTCGACCGAAAGATTTTGTATGGTGTTCAACATCAAAAATCCATTCACACCATGCAGAATTTACTGCAGTACTTTGAGGATCATTATCATTATCGATGATTTCTCATGCGTCTATTAACAACTTACATCATTAGCTGGTAATCAAACAATGTCTTCCCATGTTTGACTTTAGATCACACATTCACATGGTTAGACTTGTACTAGAGTGAATGATTGAACGAGATAGAAGACCCTGGATCTAGTTTCATCCATCCAGGCTATGATTTCAGGAGTACTAAATCATATGTACAATGGCCTTATGCCAATGACCATCCATTTATGTCTCTATATCTGTAGACGACTGTCTATGTACATGTAATGAAAGTTTATATGCTGAGCATGGGTATAATTTCCCTCATCGATACATGAAAAAAATCAAAATATCATGATATATGTATTATAATTGATGCAGGTCACCTTCCACTTCGAAACCTCCTCATCACATCATAAAGCATTTCATTCGACATTTAATTTTTCAACTTCATGCTTTAGGGGGCAACTGTTATAGATCCATTTGGGAATATCACTCCCATCATCCAGATCATTGTTTTAGGGCTCATCAAACACTAATTTCAGTTGCTACATGCCCTAAACAAGTCAACCTTTTGAATGCCTCCTTCCCAGATAGTTTCATGACTTGAAGACATCCTAAAATGATCTCTAAAGGGACTAGTGTAGGTAGGCCCATGTAAGGGTGTGCTACATAGCAGTTGAGTCCATGCAAAGGTGCTCTGTAGAGCACTTAGGGCCTCTTTGAAATGTGCTAGGAGAGATTGAGCGAAATTCACATAGGGTTTGGGGAATGTTCTTATCTCCTGGAGTCTTCTAGAAGTTTCCCTCACTTATTCAACTCCTATGAGCTCAAAAATGGATGAGGAATGAGTTAAGATGCATTCTATCATCTCATCCCTTCCTCCATGGAACTAATTCTAAGCATGTAAGGCCATTCAATACCCACATTTATGACATAAGCTCCTCCATCTCCCTATAAATTGAGCACTCACCTAAGTGATCAACGGTTGGATTATGTTGAATTGTAAGGAGATAATGTTGCTATGAGAATTGGCTTTGAGACAAATATTGTTATGCTATAAGTGTGTCATGCTTTTGATGTGATGTGGATGGGATCAAAGATGGAGGAGTGACTTCGAATCAGACTTCATGGTTGTAATTCTTCCTTCTATTCAATAAAGTATTTGAACCATTTTCCATATGATTATCTTGTTATATGATTCTTATATGTGTGAATGTATCTGATTCCATTTACTTGCAATCAATAGATCTTTTACTTTGATTGGTTCTTTATCTTCTGTTGATGTTTACAAGTACTTCTCAAGTGTGTTAAGTATGGGAACGAGTTACGAGACCGATACAAAGGAGAGAAGAGGAAAGCACAACTAGAATTAGGTCTTCTCATTCTCTTTGTCTTATCTATTTCTTATAGGAAAAGGCTACAGTGCTTTAAACTGTTGTTTTAGATATGGCTACTTATCTAGGGAATTAGTATTTATCCGTAGATACCAAATTATCCAAAACACAAATGATAGCATACAAAATATTAAATCTACTTAAGAGGTTAAGGAGTCTTAAGCTACCAACTAACATATGCAATTTCTATAGGAAAAAAAATATCAATTGTTTTATTAATAAGACAAAAAGGAAAATACAACCTTCACCTTAGCATTACAGGTCTCCTTTGACATGTTAGGGTTCCAGCACCACTATTAGCATCTCATGATTCACCCTCAAAACAATGGAAGTTCAAGGCCTCTCTTCTTTGCTCCAAACCAAACAATACAAGCTTAATATCCCTTCACACACAAACTAGAATGCTAAGGTTCTCAATATGGCTATCAAGATATGAAGATTATTCCAACCCCTTCATTAGCTAGCTGATGTTGGAAAATGAGGAGTTTATATAGGTTTGATAGAGGGGAAATGGATCCTATTATGATGGGAGAGGCCTTATCCCTTTTGGTTTATTCCATTTTAATAGGGGAAAGGAGCCCAAATAGTCTGTCTCAGCGCTATCTTGCTCAACCATTTACCAGACTTTCGTCCACGAAGCTTCTAGACTTGGAAGCTTCGACTCCATTTTTAAAAAATTTCCAAAAGATGGTCGGCGTGGGTCATGAATGGCTTACTAATGTCATTCGATGCTAGGCCCAATGTTAGACTATGTAAATCGGCACAGGGAAGAAACTGAGTGCTAGCGCCGATCTTGAAAATTGAGTTTGAAGGAATATTCTTGCAAATGATGTAAGAGGGAAATGTTCTGCAGATGAAGAGGGATGTAGGGACATGTTATTCATGGAAGGAAAACATGAGGGTCACTGTAGAGGTCCTCCAGGATCGAGGAATGGGGAGTATAGGGACAGTGAAAAAATGTTGTGTAATAGATGCCCCCTAAAGCATGCAGGCCAAACAAGAGTGAGGGGTGAAATGCTTTACAAGTAGATGCATCGAACTGGAGACCATCGTCAGAAAATATGAAAGCAAGCATGCATCAGTAGTTGGAAGTTTAATGTATGCAATGGTTTGCACAAGGCCTTATATTTCACATGCAGTGGGAGTTATAAGCAGGTATATGAACAATCTAGGAAAAGAGCATTAGATGGCAATGAAGTGGATTCTTAGGTATTTGAGAGGTACCACAAATCAAGCATTATTCTTTGGTGGTTCAAACACTGCTTGACAAGGATATGTTGATGCAGTTATGACATGTGATAGATATAACAGGAGGAGAACCACATGGTATGTGTTTACTGTAGGTGGAACAACTATCAGTTGGGTTTCAAAAATGCAGAGTGTTGTTGCACTTTCAACAATGGAAGTAGAGTATGTTGTTTCTATAGAGGCTAGTAAAGAAATGATTTGGTTACAAAGGTTTATGGATGAATTGGGTAAGAAGCAAGAGATGGGTGGGGTTATTCGGTGAAAACCAGATTGCCATTCATCTTGCAAAGAACTCAACATTTCATTCCAAGGCTAAACATATACAACTCAAGTACCATTTCATGTGGTCAGTGTTGGAAGATGGACAGTTGAAGCTAGAAAAGATACACACTAGCTAGAATATTTCAAATAAGTTAACAAAAATTGTAACCAAGGAGCAACTAAGATTTTGCTCAGTTTCAACTGCTCTTCAAGTATGATGATGAAGATGAGAAACAACCAGGTCCAAAGTGGAAGAATTGTCCAACAAATGAAGCAACGATGGAGTTTCTATAATCAATCTCCTGGTGGGAGATAGTTGGGTGTGGATCTTGATTATGCTCTTTATTCCAAGGTATCATTATGTTGGACCCCAATTCATAACATGGTGACAACGCTGCCTATTTGATCATTGTGAGGGCAGTCCAAGGGGGGAAACGACGATTTTATGAGCCCCCTCCACCCCCCTCCTTGTAAAATATTGTAATTTCGTAGTCAATCTGAGTTGTTAATTAGGCAGATGATATGACAGTCGATGTTATGTTTAATTTAGGATTTTTTCCCATAGAAGGCAACCCCTCGCTATATATGAGAGAATTGTATAGTGGCTATGCATATGTGTATTTTGAGCAAGAAAGAGAGAGAAGAATGTGTGAGAGCAAAGAGGAAATTAAAATAGATTTGTTGTATGTTGTATCTCTTCATTTTGCTGGATAATATAAAGGAAGGATTGGTTGTTTCTCCAAGGATGTAGCCCAAATTGGGTGAACCGTGTATATCTGTGTCTCTCTTGTTTTATGCATTTTCTGTATTTGTGTTTCTACAATATTTTATGTGTTCCATTGGTATGTAATATATCATTTTCAAACAATTGATTCAGGAAGTACCCATAATTTTATTCATTGTAAGATAGCCAAGGAATTAAATTGCTTTCTATATTGAGCACTAGAGTGTAAAGTGATGGTTGCAATTGGAGGAACTACAGATTGCTATAGAAAGTGCCATAATATCAAGCTAACCATGGGGGAATATGTATTTAATAGTCCAATTATTTCCATTCCATTGGGTGTTGTTGATGTTGTACTAGGATTTTAATGGTTACAATATTTGGGGATGATAGATTTTAATTTTCAAGAACTTTTCTTGAAAGTTTTTTGGGAAGGAAAGGAAATTGAATTAAGTGGTATTGTAGGGAAAAAAGGGAATGTAATAAGATCTAATGGCATGAAAAATCTTTTGAATAAAGAAAAATGGGGCATAATCGCACAATTATGCTCACTAGAGGTTCAAACATCAAAATCATCTATTTCTCCAGATCTCCAAAAAGGCTTGGATAATCATTCCAAGGAATTTGAGACTCCCAAAGGCATGCCACCTATTGGGGATTATGATCATGCTATTCACTTGATTCCAGGAAGTGTTCCTTGAAACATTAGACCTTACAGATTCCCCTATTCCCAAAAGAGTGAAATTGAATGTATGGTTGCAGAGATGCTAGAGGTCGGTATAATTCAAACTAGTCAAAATTCTTTCTCTGCTCTAGTAGTATTGGCGCATAAGAAGGATGGATCATGGAATATGTGTCCAAATTATAGGTAGCTCAACAATCTCACTTGTTGTAGTGTTTTCTTCTCAATGATGTATGAAAATGACCCACTTAAGATTGTGGATGACAAATGATCTCAATAATAGAAATGACTGCTAAACATTGCAGATCTGCAGCTATTGATAGAAATAAAACCTACCAAAATCCCGATCTATGGTGCAATCATAGTTAAACAGTAAAATGAAGAGTAATAACCCCAAAACATCCAATGGAAACCAAATTTGTAAAGAATGATTTTATTATAACACCCATGAAGGGAATAAATATATGTTACGAGCCCCACTCTATGGGATGGTTTCTTGGAAATACTCAAATGCTTTCAGCTTCTGTATAGTCTCTCTCCTCTATAATTCATAAACCCAACAAAAATATGGTGTGCGACAACGAAAATAATCAGAGTTACAACAATGAGTGCAACAATGAAAATAATAAAAAGTGAATAATGAGCGGAAAACCCTCCTATTTATAACTAAATATTGTGTTATCCTCGAATAATGAGCAATAATAAAATATTATGGACCCCATTCTTAGAATTACCACTTGGAATATTTTATTATATTTGTTTAGGAGGGAAAAAGTATTTAAACTTTTATTTAGAAATAATAAATAAATAAATGATTTATTTATTATCTCAATGAATTAGTTAAGTAATAACAAACAAATAAGGAGTTATTTAATTATTCCCAAGGGATTTAGTCAAATTTAACAAAGAATAATAATTAATTAGTGATTAATTAATTATTCTTAGAGAAAAATAAGATAAATAATGATGTATCTATTTATTATTCATGATTGGGTCAAATTTGACAAGGAATAATAATAAAACAATGGTTAAATTAATTATTCCTAAAAAAAAATCAAATAAATAATGACTTATTTAATTATTCTTCATGGGTTTAACTACAAATTACTTTTTAAAGGTGGTTTATTAGGTAATTTCTCACAGTGAAAGCAATTTTACTATGGTAAAATTGGCTTTACGTGGTGTACTTCGATCCGTCTAGTAAATTAGGTTAGATGATCAATTTTTTTGTGATAACATCAATCTTAAAGATAAATTTACCATCCTTGTCATTGATTAATTTTTGGATGAATTAAATGGAGAAACTTACTTCACCAAGTTGAATCTTTGTTCAAGATATCATCAAATTAGAATGAAAATTGAATACATTCTGAAAGCAACATTCAGAACTCATGAAGTTCATTTTGAAGTTTTGGTCATGCCTTTTGGGCTTACTAATGCACCTTCCGCATTTCTAGGTTTGATGAATTCCATTTTCGAACCCTTAGAAAATTTGTGTTAGTATATTTTGATGATATACTAATCTACAACAAGTCTTGGAAGGATCATGTTCAACATGTTGACAGGGTGTTCAAACTATTGGAGGAGAAACAACTATATGAAAAAACCTCCAAATGTTTCTTTGGAGTACAAGAGGTAGAATATTTGGGTCATACTGTATCAACTGAGGGTGTTAAGGTAGACCCTAACAAAATTAAAGCCATTAAGGAATGGAAAATCCCAACAACCCTAAAGCATCTTTTAGGATTTCTTGGATTGAAATGGTATTATTGCAAGTTTGTTAAGAGTTATGGGAGAATAGCAATTCCTCTAACAACATTACTGAAGAAAGATGCATCTTCTTGTACTCTAGAAGCAACTAAAGCCTTTGAACATCTTAAAGAGGCAATGCACCAAGCACCAGTCTTAGCTACACTAGACTTCACAAAAACCTTTATTGTGGAATGTGATGCCTTAGGAAATAGAATTGGTGTTGTTTTAATGTAAGAAGGAAGACCCATTGCTTTTTAAAGTTGTCCAATCAAGGGAAATTATTTACACAAGCCTATTTATGATAAGGAAATGTTGTAAATACTACATGCACTAAAGAAATGGAGACCTTAGCTAATGGGAAGACACCTCAAGGTAAAAAATATCATGATAGTCTTAAATACTTTTTGGAACAAAGATTATATTTAGAAGAGAAGCAAAAATGGGTCACAAATATGTTGCGTTATGACTCTAAAATATCTACATAAAAAGGGAAGAAAATTTTTGCTGTAGATGCACCATGGAAAATTTTAGGGGCTAATATTCGCAGATGGGCTAATTTTCAATTATTTTTCCAAAAAAAGGTTCGCAAAGTTCGACCTATTCTAAAAATAATTCGCCAAAATTTGAAATGTAAAATTATTTTACCTTAAAAATCGCCAACATTATATTGAGACTATATATAAAAACATTATAAATTTGAATAATTTTACAAATATATAAATAAACATTTTATAGTTTGCATATGAGGGACCAGTGAGATTTGCCAATGTTTTTAAACTTCAAGATAATTTTCCATCCTTAAAATTTTTCTTGAGATGCACTCTCAAGAAAGGATGAGGAAGTGGAAACATTGCTTTGTGCCATTTATATCATCCAACCTGAATGGATAAATGAGGCAAGGGATGAATAGAAGAATGTCGAATAGGTGTGGACACTCATTCAAAAGTTGCAACAAGATCCCAGTTCATTTGATACATTTATATGGAAAAATGATTCATTATGGTACAAGGATTGCTTATATTTTTGTAAGAATTCCAAACTCAAACAAAAAATTATTTGGGAATTGCACACCTCCACCTTAGGATGGCACTTAATATTTTTAAAAACATACCGCAGGGTCAAGAAGAAATTTGTTTGGGATGGCCTTAAATCTGATATTCAGAAGTTTGTGGTGGAACGTTTGGTTTTCCAACAAAATAAAGCTGAGACAATTAAGACACCGAGTATGTTACAACCTTTAGCCATTCCAAGTCAACGTTGGGAGGAGGTCTCAATTGATTTTATGATAGGTTTACCCAAGTCTAAAATGAAAGAGTGTCATCATGGTGGTAGTTGATAAACTGACCAAGTATGCACAATTTTGTGCATTATCTCATCCTTTTAAATCTAGTAAGTTGTATTACATTAGTGGAAACAATTCAAAAGCTACATGGAAACCCAAATATTATTATAAGTGACAAAGATCCCATTTTCACTGGAAATTTTTGGATGGAATTATTTTCTTGTCTTGGGACTCAATTAACTCATATCTCATATTATCATCCTCAATTTGATGGGAAAATTGGGATAGTGAACAAATTTTTGGAAGGATATATTTGTTGCTTCCATCTAGTAAACAAACACAATGGTTCAAGTGGTTAGCTTTGGTTGAATGGTAGTATAACACTACCTTCCATACTATAACAAAAATGACCCCATTCATGGCATTTTATAGATATCATCCACCTTCCATAACATCATCTTTAGGATAAAATTCTAAGTTTCAAGTAGTGGAAGATCACATTGAGCATCAACAACAAGCTCTCCAACTCTTAAAGGATAGCCTCACTCTGGTGCAAAATCAAATGAAAAGATGGTTTGATTAACATCGCAGTGAACAAATTTTTGATGTAGGTGACTGGGTATTTTTACAAATACAACCATAAAAGAATGGCCCTCAAGCAAGCTAAGAAGGATACTAAATTATGTTATGAAACCGTCTCACAAAATGATAGAAAACAAGTTCAAAATCAGCATCGTCGAGGGGGAAACCTTCTTTACATTACACAAATGAACAATTATTTCATGATACAAATGACTAAACCTCATTTCTATATATAGGAGTCTAAGGGGTCACAATATAATCAAAGCCGACATAACAATAATAATATAAGGGTACAACAATAACAATAGTGGGCTTCTATGGGGCACACTAATAACATTCTGGGGACAATAGGGGCACAATAATAAAAATAAGGGCTACAAAGAAAATAGTAATAGGGGAATCACTAATATTATAGGGACCTAACATGCCCCTCTCCTTCAAAAAAGTGTTGTCCTCAATAATTGAGTAGTTCTGGATGCTTCTATATAAAATTATCATCCTCCCATGTGGAATCTTCAGCGGGTAAGTTCTTCCACATGACGAGATACTCTGAAATTGATTAATTTCATAGCTGTTGAGTTCTTGTTTCTGTGACTACTTCAAGTTCCAATATGAGTTTTGTTTCCTCATCAATTTTTTGAAATATTGTTTGAAATGGGAGCTTGTCACCTATAACCTTCTTTAAACATGAAACATGGAAAACTGGTGGCACTCGGGAAGCAGCAAGAAGCTCCAATTTGTATGCCATAGTACCAATCTTTTGCAACACCTTGTATGGACCATAATAATTTGGTGATAATTTATTATCCTTCTTAGCTTGCTTGAGGGACATTTTTTTATATGGTTGTAGTCGTAGGAATACCTAATCACCTACATCAAAACTTCTTTTGTTGTGATGTTGATTTGGATGTTGTTTCATTCTATTCTATGGAAAAGTGAGGTTATCCTTTAAGAGTTGGAGAACTTGTTGATGATGCTCGATGTGATCTTCCACTGCTTGAACCTTAGAATTCTCTCTTAAATATGATGTGATGGATGGTGGATGATATCCATAAAGTGCCATAAATGGGGTCATTTTTGTTGCAGTATGGAAGGAAGTGTTATACCACCATTCGGCGAGAGGCAACCATTTGACCCATTATGTTTGTTTATCAAAGACAAAGCAACAAAGATATCATTCCAAACATTTATTTACTATCTTAGTTTTCCCATCATATAAGGATGATAAGATGAGCTATGAGTTAACTGAGTATCGAGACAAGAAAACAATTCTGTCCAAAAATTGCCAGTGAAAATGTGATCTCTATCACTTACAATAATCTTTGGGTTTCCATGTAGCCCTTGAATTATTTCCATAAATGTGGTAGAAACTATATTGGATTTAAATGGATGTGATAATGCACAAAAGTGTGCATACTTGGTAAGTCTATCAACTACCACCATGATGACACTCTTTCCTTCGCAGTTGGGTAAACCTATGATAAAATTCATTGAAACCTCCTCCCAACATTGCTTTGGAATGGATAAAGGTTGTAATAGACAAGGGGTCTGAATTATTTCACGTTTATTTTGTTGGAAAACCAAACATTCCACCACAAAATTTTGAATATCTGATTTAAGGCCATCCCAAAAAAACCCTTCTTAACCCTGTGGTAAGTTTTTAAAAATCGTGAGTGCCCTCTTAAGGGAAAAGTGTGCAATTCCATAAGAATATTTTGTTTGAGTTGGGAATTCTTACTTAGCTATAAGCGATCTTTCTACGATAATGAATCATTTTTCTAGCTAAATGTATCATATGTACTGGGATCTTGTTGTAACTTTTGAATGAGTGCTCACACTTCTTCGTCATTCTTCCATTCATCCCTTGCTTCGTTTATCCAAACTAGTTGGATAATAGAAATGGAGCAAAGCAATGCTTCCACATTCTCTTCCTTTCTTGAGAGTGCATCTGCCACCACATTTTTCTTCCCTTTTTTGTGGATGATTTCAAAGTCACAACCCAACATATTTGTGACCCATTTTTTCTACTCTTCTGAAGATAATTTTTGTTCTAAAAAGTATTTAAAACTGTCAAGATCCGTTTTTATCTTCAAGCGTCTTCCCATTAGGTAGGGTTTCCATTGATTAAGTGCATGCAATATCTCCAACATTCCCTTCTCATAAATAGCTTTGTGTAAATACTTTCCTTTTATTGGACGACTTTCAAAAGCAATGGGTCTTTCTTCTTGCATTAAAACAACACCAATTCCATTTCCTGAGGCATCAAATTCCACAATAATGGTTTTTGTGAAGTCCAACATAGCTAAGATCGGTGCTTGGCACATTGCCTGTTTAAAAAGTTCAAAGGATTTTGTTGCTTCTGCAGTCCATGAAAATGCATCTTTCTTCAATAATGTTGTTAGAGGTGCCACTATTCTCCCATTATTCTTAACAAACTTGCGATAATACCCTATTAACTTGATAAATCCTCGCAAATTCTTTATGGATGTGGGGATTTTCCATTCCTTAATGTCTTTAATTTTGCAAGGGTCTACCTTACCACCTTCATGAGATACAATATGACCTAGATATTCCACCTCTTGTACTCCAAAGAAACATTTGGAGCTTTTTGCATATAATTGTTTCTCCTCCAATAGTTTGAGAACCCTGTCAAGATGTTGAATATGATCCTTCTAAGACTTGTAAAATACCAACACAAATTTTCGAAGGAATGTTTTGAAAATGGAATTCATCAAACCTTTAAATGTATAAGGTGCATTGTTAAGGCCAAAAGGCATGACGAAAAATTCATAATGACCCTCTTGAGTTCTAAATGTTGTTTTTGGGATGTTTTTAGTCTTCATTCTGATTTGATGATATCCTGATCAAAGATCCAACTTGGTGAAGTAAATTGATCCATGCAATTCATCCAATAATTCATCAATGACACGAATGGGAAATTTATCTTTAATAGTGATCTTGTTGAGGTCCCTATAATCAAGACACATGTGCCATGATCCATCCTTCTTGTGAACCAATACTACTAGAGCAGAGAAATAACTCTGACTAGGTTGAATTATACCAGCCTTCAGTATTTCTGCAACATATGTTCAATTTCACTCTTTTGGGCATAGGGATATCTATAAGGCTTGATTTTTAAAGGAACACTTCCTGGAATCAAATGAATAGCATGATCATGATCACGAATAGGTGGGAGGCCTTTTGGATTCTCAAATACCTTGGAATTATTGTCTAAGACTTTTGGAGATCTGGAGAAATAAATTATTTTGATGTGGGAACCTCTAGCGGACATAATTGTGCAATTACGGTTCGTTGTTCTTTCTTTAAAATATTTTTCATTCAGTTAGAGATGATTATCTTGCCCAGTTTCCCTGTGATACCCCTTAATTCAACTTCCTTTTCTTCCGAACAAAATTTCACGAAACATTCTTCCAAATTTAGAGCTATTGTACCTAAGGATTGTAGCCCTTGGACGCATAGTACAACATCATAACCACCCATTGGAATGGAAAGCATTGAGTTATTCAATACATATTCTCCTATGGATAGCTTGATATTATGGCACTTTCTAGAGAAATTTAGGGTTCCTCCACTTGCAACCATCACTTAACACTCTGGTGTTGGATATAGGAAGCAACTTAATTCCTTAGATATCTTATAATGAATAAAATTACGGATACTGATCAAATAAATCAACACCATTACCTTTTTCTTCTTGATATGTCATTTTATCTTGATTGTTTGATGAGTGGTAATTCCATCCAATGCACTACAAGATCTGGTCAGATTTCAATGACACTTATAAACTAGAAAAAAACATGTTGCCTATGGATATTTATAACATATACTGATACAACATTTACATCATATCCATCTGCTAAAATATAACCAACATATCATGAACACCATACTACTTATTGGATCTTTATAATGTATCTCAATGCATTATTTACATACATATGCATATATAGACATAACTAAACACAACATCAAACATATACCAAATGACATTCGCTCAACCAATGAATAGAAAAGGATACATAGCCCACATCTAATCAGGATCTGCCATGTAGCTTCATCAGGCCCAAAGTGCTTCCACTACACTTTAACTTGCTTGATTTCTTGATTCTAGAGCATGCGCATATTTTGCTGCAAAATTCACTAAGGTTCTAGCCATAATTCTCCTTCTAGCTCCACCTATAATAAAAACCAATCAATAACATGATCAACATCTTTAACATATCGTTTAAGTAGTGACAAATGGAAAACATCATAGAATTTCATTGTCAGAGGAAAGTAGGTTGGTAGGCTACTGGTCCAATCCTCTCAAGAATCTTGAAAGGTCCACAATACCGAGGTGCCAACTTGGCACATGATCCAATCCTCAAGGTGCTCTTCTTGGTCTTGATAAGCAAGTACACATGTTCCCCAACTTGAAACTCCTTAAACATCGTATATTGATATGAATAACTCTTTTTCTTGTCTTATGCTACCTTTAGATTGTTCTTGATAACTTGCATTTCCTGTTACATCTCTGCCAACATGTTCAGTCTAATCACTACCTGATTTAATAGATCAATCCAACAAATGGGAGTATTATAACTCTACAAATAAAGCGCCTCAAATAGACTCATCTTCAAATATTCCTTATGCACATTTTTATATGCAAAATCCACCAGTGGAAGAAACTCTTCCCACTTTCATTGTTCATGCACGATATACATCCTCAGCATGTCCTCCAAAATCCTGTTGACCCTCTTTGTTTGTCCATCTATCTGTAGATGATAAGTTGTATGGAAGGCCTAATATATCCCCAAACCTGCAAATAACTCTTACCAAAACCTAGAAGTGAACTTGGGATCCCTGTTTGACACAATATTCTTTGGAACACCATGAAACCTCACTATATCTCTGATGAAGACATGTGCTACTTCACTAGCTAAATTCGTAGACTTTACTAGATTGAAGTGTGCTACCTTTGTTAACTTGTGAACCAAAACCTAATAGAATCCATTGTCTAGGTGTCCTCAACAAAACTGTAATAAATTCCATGGAATGACCTCCCATTTCCACTTTGGAATCAAAATCAATTGTAGTAATCCACCTAGATGCTTACACTCTGATTTTACCAGTTAACAATCTAAGCATCTTGCGACAAACTCTACCACCTATTTCTTCAAATTAGGCTAGTAGGAGAGCTTATTCATAGTTATCAATATCTTCTGATACAACCTTGTTTTCTTTACCCTTGATGTACTTGATCTCAAAGTCAAAGTCACTAATCATAGCCAAAAATCTAGCTTGCCTGACATTCATATTTGGTTGATCATGTTGGAAACCTTTGAGCACTACTGAGACGGGGGGGTGGGTGTGAATCACTAACGTGTCTTATTACCAATTTTTTCTTTTTATTTATCTTACTGAATCACACACACCAATTAGCAGCAACTCATAAAAAATTTGATGATCTATGCATAAATCATCAACAATAGATAATCCATATGAGAAACATAACCATGAATATGAACACAAGAAAGCATCAACACATGAGACAAAAAATATCTGGTGGAAAACCTTTCACTGAGAAAAAAACAATGCCCACTACTACTTTTTTTCTCTGAATCTCTATTAGTAAAGAAATTTGTCTTTACATAGTTAGCTAACTTCAATTAGCTAGGAGACTCGACCTCATATACAGTAGGCCAACACCAATAAGCCATAATATTTGATACTAATGATAAGCTCAAAAATATATGTTCTCACATGGATCTATGGACTACCATCTACTGAAGGCCACCAAGATCAATCGATCCTTGCCCAACTCCGATTGGATGGAGAAACCATTTCTTTTGTTGAAGCTTCTATATAACTACCCCTCTCTCATGAAGTCATTGCTCCTCTACACTACGCATACCTCATTTCATAAATTTTCAGACTGGATCCAAGATGCTCTGCTAAAAAAGAATTCAACTCTATAATCATGCTCTCAACAACAAGACTCTAAATCATAAACAAAAATATGACCGACAATGTGCTCTCAATACAAGAAAAATATAGGCTCATATTCATGCATCAAAACTGACTATCCAACAACATAATATTGACTCCAATCCTAAGAAAAAAACCTACTACAATAAACATAAGTCGGATCTGAATTTGATGCACTACTTCAGAATTTTGCTACAACATTGCCATTACCCTCACACACTAACACATCTAAGTTCTAAATAAAATTTAAATAATTTGTCAACTATGCAACCTTCTCTTACACACTCACATATTAAATTAATGAATGTTCAACTCCAAAATTATATATATAAAATGTGTTGGGTGAAATTCATCTTGGCACTAGGATCATGAGTGCACAAAATTGAAAAAATCAAGCCAATAAGATCACTAATTGTGCACTAAATGCATTCACACCCTTTGGAGGAATTAATCAACCATTTCTGACCTTTTCCAATTCATTTGAAATTCTCTAGGATTTTCCATGTCAATTTTCATCCGATTTGCATGAGGTGTTGGAAATAATACTGAGAGGGGGGGTGAATCAGTATTATTAAGTCAAATTATTTTTTAATTCATACACAGATTTGTATATGCTACTTCAGTTAGTGCAAACAACGTGTATACACATCTTTGGTTAATGAAACTCGTGTATAACTTGCAAACTTATAATTTAATTTATTCTTTAGATGTTGATCATTAATATGTTTGTCAGAACCGTATAACAGTAACCAGGAATAGAAAAATAGAGCAGACAGTCACACAAAAGAACACAAGATATAACGTGGAAACCCAATGTGGGTGAAAACCACCTGCTGCAATATGTCTCCATCTTCTTTCAATTAGAAACTTCCTTTTAAAATGGTTTTGTACTGGTGCAGTCTTATACCAGCACACAGGCTTAAACCTGCAGAAGGCTACAACCTTCTCTCGTTCTCCAGCTTCTCCTGGAAGGGAGCTACAACCCCCTTAGCTCTTCTATTAGCTGAGGTACTAGTACGTAGGTGTTGACCTACACAAGGCTACAACCTTCTTTTTTCTTCCAGAGACCACGTTTCATTAATTTTCAGACTGGATCCATGAATGTCAATCAAACATCAAGTATATTTGCATCAACCAATCTCCTTTGTACAAATATTGAATCAACCAATAACTTCTCAAAATGTTGTAACCAGAAAATAGTACCAATAACTAGACACTAATTCTTAACCCAGAACATTGTAGCAATAACCAGAAGCAGCTAAAACATATTTCAAGAGACATACGCTACTTCACTACATATAAACTTGCGTACATACACAGCTGTATCAAGGCCAACCAGCGTATACGTTGTCTTCACTTGCTGAACCTGTGTGTATATGCGCCTCTGCTGTGCCAAACCTGCGTACATATCTATAAAAGATAATTTACCCTTTTACTTAATCAAACATCAGTTATACCCAGATTATCAGATTTATAGATCTAATCATGCGCCAAATATAATAGATCAAAATCACACAATGATGCTACTATTCAAGACTTGAGTTTTTTTGACCCATCAATAGAACTTATCCATCTTCTTGCGCTTAGGTTGCTCCTTGATTCAGATTCAGCTATGCACCATAAACCAATCACCAGTATTTCAGATGTTTCTCTTCATAAGATATTCAATACTTAAGTCAATACCCTTGCCAAATGATCTCCTTCCCTTTTTATAGTCTTAGGCCTTACTCAAACCATGGTCCAAAACCATTGAGAACCAATAGTAGGGACCCAATACCTGGGTTCAACAGTTTGGACGCAATACCAAGGACCAAAACCATAGGTTCAAATATGTCGGACTAAATACCATGGACCAATCATAAGCTTTCCCACATGTACACACTTTTCTTTGCATGAAAGTGCATGCATACGTATACGTTCCTTTTGATCGGTAATACCGCATATATATGCGACTCTGTTAATATTTACCTATGTATACCTCATTTTCTTTCATTCTGAGAGCCTGAACATCGATCTGCCATTTGAGTGAGTTGACATCAAGGACAACACTTATGTCATAGAGCCAAACCTGTGCCATAATTCCAACAATCTTCCCCTTTGGAATTGATGGCAACCCCAAGTCACTCAAAGTCATTCTCCCCCTTTGACATCAAGGGCAAAGGGTTATGCTCCCCTTGAGTACATGCTGAAATCTCTGCTATGTTGTGTTGTCCAAACTCCTCCTGACTTGTAGGCAAGGTCTGCAAGAATATGGTCTACAAAAGAAACATGACTTTATACATCATAAATGACCTTCCTATGACCAAAGACTCATACATACATCCATCTTCCAACCAAGTGGGAATATACCAATATTGACTCATCCACCCAACCAAGTGGGGATACATGATAAAACAAGAACATTACATCATCCACCCTAGGCATAGTGGGGAAACCAAGATAGGTCGTTACATGACCTTGATAAAATAAATATAAGATATAGAGACAAAATATCTACAACAAGACTATGATAGTTATCAATAACTAACATCAACAGCATTTGTCAATCATTATTCTGACCAGCACCCATGTTCTCCCTCTGCACCTGTTCCACCTGAAATCAAAACAACTGTGAAATTTAACCAAGATATTCTAAGATAATGCCAAAAATGCATTATTAGAAGAATATATGCTCCCCCTAAACCTATGCCAGATGGTCTCTGTCAGACCCATATCAGACTCTTTTCATTCTGAACCTGGCCCCTACTTTTTCTTCAAACCAACATATACGTGACTGTACCCACAGAAACCAATGTATGTACATAGATTACCCACATGAAACTCGTGTACAACCATTAATCTCTAAAACATAAAAGATTCAACAGCAAGATGATGCATCAACTACCCCCAACTTCTATCTGAGGTATTTGAATGTCTCCCTGGGTAATGGTTTGGTGAGTATATTAGCAACTTGTTCCTTAGAGGGAACATACTCCAATTTGACCTTTTGTTCAAGCACTTGTTCCCAGAGAATATGATACTCGATCGATATGTGCTTAGTCTTTGAATTCATGACAAGACTTTTTGAAATACTGATTGCACTTGTAATATCACAAAAAATGGAAATAGGTGGAGTACAAGTGATTTGAAGGTATTGCAATGTTTGCATCATCCAAAGGAGTTGTGTGCAGTAAGATGCAGTAGCTACATATTCTACTTCAGCTGTAGATAATGCAATAGAACTTTGTTTCTTGTTGAACCAAGATACTAATCTAGGACCCGCGAAGAATGCACCACCACTATTGCTTTTACTATCATCCACACTTCCTGCCCAATCTACATTTGTATATGCATGAACTATGAGATCTGTACCTCTAGGATACCATAAGCCATAGTTTTGAGTTCCTTGAAGATACTTGAAATGTCTCTTAACTGCCTGAAGATGAGTTTCCTTTGGATTTGCCTGAAACCTTACAACTATTCTCATTACATGCATAATGTCTAGTCGGGTACCTGTTAGATAGAGTAGATTACTAATCATGGATCTATAGGTTGGTTGATGTACTGCTGCAGATTCATCATTTGCGTTGAGGCTGCATCCTGTTACCATAGGGGTACATACTAGTTTCGAATCCTCCATCCCATATTTCTTCAAGATCTGTTTGAGATACTTGGTTTGTGATAGAAAAATACCGTCTTTGTTTTGTTGGACTTGTAATCCAAGAAAATATGTGAGCTCACCAAGCAGGGACATTTCAAATTCTTTTTGCATCACCAAGGCAAAGTTTTGACTCATGTCTTCTTAATTTCTACCAAAGATGATATCATCAACATACAAAACAAGTAATAGCAACTTATCATTATCAATTTTTATATATAGATTTCTATCTGTTGATCCTTTTGTAAAACCTTGTTGATGGAGATACTTATCCGAATGATAATACCAAGCCCTTGGAGCTTGTTTAAGTCCATAAAGAGCCTTTTTGAGTCTTCATACAAGTTTTGGACCATTTCCAAGGATAAACCCATCTGGTTGCTCAATATACACTTCTTCATCCAAGTCTCCCTTCAGAAAGGCAGATTTCACGTCCATTTGAAATACTTTGAACTTCTGAAAGCTAGAAAGAGCAAGGAACATTCTTATGGCCTCAAGTCTAGCA
>APFE030447423.1:151462-173908 GCA_000404065.3 Pinus taeda
TTCAGATGCTTTAACGATTCGAGATATTTTGCAACCATTTTAGATTTAATTTCATGATTTTTATTGGATTTTATTTTAGAAAGTTAGGAAGAGATAGTTATTATTTTTATTATTTAAGAAAGCATTTTGTAATCGACAAGGGTTCATAATTTTTTGGGAAACAGAAAAAACCTTTTGTGTATCTTTGTAAGCTTTGTAGATTAATATAATTTGCTATAAGCATTGCTATATGAGCAGTTTCAGATATTCATGTGTGAATGGTTTCTTGTATGTGTCTCTAATGTGTTTATTTTCTTCATAGCCACTCATTCAATCACTAATCTTTAGCATTTGGATAAAGAGTGGATGGATTAGAATTCATGTTGATTGCTCAGATTCTTGTTATTTGAATACTTATTTATTTTTAACTCTAAAGTCATTGCAGAAATCACTTTATTGGTGCTTTGTCTTCAATGGTTTATCTTCTATATCCTTCTACCATACCTTAATTGATAATTTTTCAAAGAATCCATGATCGATATTGCCTTTGTTTAGATTCATTCATGTGACATGTTACTAGCAAATATCTATTTCTGTCAAAGACTCCATGTCCCACGGTCTCATTTCCTTCCTTCCAAACCAAATTCATATTTTTTAATAGTTTTAAATCTAGCCACTGAGTGCATTAGTGACATCCTACTATAGTGACCTTGAGTAGAAAACCCACGAAGAGATCCCTCTCTAGATTGAAGCACCAACTTTCAATCCTGAAGTGGTTTGAAGGTTTCCTCAATTTTTCTCCTCACAACAAGGGTAATTTTTTAGTGATAACATCCAACGTGATATGATCTCAATAGCTTAATTTGACGATTACTCTAGTTCTGTACTAGGGATTTGAATTATTTGAACATTTTAAAAGTTTAAGACTTCTTCTTCAAAAAATAGATCCATGTCTTTCTACTAAAATCTTTAATAAATGTGAGGAAGTAACAATTTCCACCAATCAATTATGTTTGAATGGGTCCACATAGGTATGTATGAACCATCTCTAATGGTTTGTTTTCTCTATATGAAACTCCTTTCAGATACCTTTCACGGTGTTTCTTTCCCAAGATACAACACTCACAATAACTAAAGGGATCTTTGATGGGAGGCAATCCTGTAACCATTTGTTTTTGCTACAATAATCTCAAACCAAAGAAATGAAAATGTGAAAACCAAAAGTGCTATAACCAATAATCATCAAAACATGAAATCATAAATGAATTGACTTGATTTATGTAATTCATGATCAAAGGAAAGAGTTTTATCCTCATCATCTGCATCTTTGATGTCAATTGCTTACTTGGGTGATTTTCATTCATAACACAATCTTGTACCTCAAAAATAGCTTTGTATCCTTTCTGCATTAATTAATCAACACTTATGAGATTATGTTTCAGATCAGGGACATAATATACCTCTGAAATTGTCTTCGACTCCCCTTGCTTGGTTAGAATGTTGACCATTCCTTTTCCATCTACATGCACAATCTTGGAAGTCCCCAATTTTACCTTTGTCTTGATCAATTGATCCAGATTTGCAACCAAATTATTATTGTTAGTCACGTGGTTATAGAAACTACTGTCTAATAGCCAAACATTATTAGAAGGTTCATGCATGGTATGACAAGCTAGGAACATGGAGCCATTATTTTCTGTAGTTACATTAGTGCTCTTATTTACTTGATCAACTATCCTCTTCTTGTAATCACGTGAATAGTGATCAAATTTGTTGCAATAATAACATCTCACCTTCAATTTATCGAATCTTTGATTTTTGTTGAAGATTCTCTTGTTGCTTCCTCTGTCATCTCTCTGACCACCATTTCTTCTGACTCTTCCTATACCTCTACCTTTTTTCTTGAGATAGAAAACTGGAATTTAAAAGCAGTTTCTAAGGAGGAATCATTATTTCTGTATATCCTCACCTCGTGGGATATAAGTGATCCCATCAATTCATCAACTTTCAATGCTACCAAACCCTTGGCTTCTTCAATAGCTACTACTACAACATCAAACTTAGTAGACAAAGATCTAAGTACCTCCTATACAATTTTTTGATATTTGATGCCATCACCATAAATATTTAACTGGTTTATAATATTCAAAACTTGATTCATGAATGAATCAATATTCTATGCTTCCTTCATCTAAAACTTTCAAAATCTCTCCTCGTATTCTGCAACTTTAACAATATTTATTTTGGACATACCTTAATAGATTGTCACCAAATTCTCCCATGTTGTCTTTGTTGATAATATGGTCATAATCTTCTAGAATACTATTTGGTCCATTGCTTATTAGATAAGTTGCAATGCATGTACATTCTTTTTTTTGTGTATCCTCAATTTCTCCCTCTGTTCATGTGTGAGGGATTATTCTGCTTCTTCATCCTGAGGGTTTCGGAAATCCAATCATGATGTAGTCCCAAACATCATAAGAATTTAACACCATATCCATCTTGATGACCCACATATCATAGTTATTCCTTGTGAATGATGGTAGCTATAGTTGTAAACTTGATGAAGTCATATTTAAAAAGTTTCTTTTCCAATGATAAAAACCATTTACCTTTTTTAAAATATTTTTAATAGAACTTTTAGCGGCATAGGGTTGTTGCATAAGCAGTCATGGTAACTGAGCCATTTGGTTACCTGAATGTTGCTTGTATTTGGAGGAATTTTGTAAAGCATTCTGAAGAAGAAGGGATAGGTTTCATGATAACTAAGGTTATTTTTGAAGGTTGGATGGTCCGATATGGTTGTCGTAAGATCAAGAGCTCTTTCATCCATAAGAGATATTTTTTTCTCGAGTCCTAGGTTCTTACCTATTACAAATGAAAACCTCTCAAAAACAAGGTTCCGATCAAGTCCCTTCTTATAGATGGGAATTACAGAGTGGTTTCCCTTGGGCCCTCCTGGGAAATTTCTTCAGAAGAGCTTCACATTGTTCTGAGAAAACTCGGAGATCACATCAAAATCGATGGCTGTCAATTGATGAGTAGGGGCATAGATTGTGATCGAAATGTGAAAGTTGAAACAAAGTTCCAAAAGCATCGTTCTAGAAGCCAAAGATTGTGTGTTGGAGGTTCGAACTATGTGGAGTGCTTTATTCAGTATTTAGCGACTCCTCTGGATATTGGATGGATTTTTGTTCTACCATCTAACGCAGGGTTACCCTTTCTTTACCCACAATATGCATGGATTATGCACATATCTTGTCTGTCCCGGGAATTTTAACTCTCTACCGAGTTAAATCTTCATTTACTAAGGTTTAAGGCCCCTTTAATAGAATTTAGGTTGAATGATTTATTAACACCCAACATGGTCTAGCCCTTCATTCAATATGCATGTATCAGACTTTAATCGCCCCTTATCCTTCATATATGACTTTGTTAAATCCTTTCTTTTAAATCCTTCCTATCGTTACTATCGAGACACATACACCCTTCTAAATCTTCATTAAATTTATACTTGCATATATAATTCTCCCCATTGGTTATATAGGACTTAAACCAAAATTCCTTCTATCAGTGCTTTAATCCCTTTAATATTTTTTTAAAGAAGAAATACTTATAAACATGCATAAACATACCCCTTTTTTGCCATGGTACAGACTCTGTACAGTTACCGAGGCTCCTCTTTATCGCCAGTCGCAATCGTGGTTCTCCATGATTCTCATGAACATGCCTTCCTCTATCGTATCTAATGTACGATAACGCATTATCTAAATTCAAATAACATTAACCGCACTTCATTTCCCTATTGGGTCCATTCTCATCGCCCCTTTGCATAATCGCATGTGTTAAAGCCATGGTCTATTCCCATGAAATATTGCGACCCAATCATATCGCTGATCACACATCGCTTCCACTTGAGTTCCAAGGTTAATTCACTTACCATTGAAACATTTTGATGCGAATAAATCTCCACCGTTGATCCTCCTTCCGATCTGATGGTCTTTATCTTCCCAATCACCAAAGCTGCTTTGACGGTTCTCTACTGTTGATCTGCACTTATGGAATCCAATGGTCCACAAAAATTTCAGGTGAACAAGTTATGCAAGAGTTAATACCTTTTCGGACCTGATGGGATTTATAAACTCCCAACTTATAAAAGTTTGGGTCTACTCCTTATGGTTAACATTTGATCTATTTAACACCCAATGACCGTAGATGTTATACCATCGATGACTGTGATGGTTAGGCTGCACGATTTAATCATGGTCGTTGATTACAAAGATCCAACTGCTATGGTTCTCCGATACTTCATTTCTCTGCTCTTCTGCTTCACTTATATTTTATGCCATTTATTTAGATTTCTATGGTTTCCAAGTTTTCCAAATGTTTCACCTTTCGCTCCTCTGCTGCTCAATTCATTCCCGCTTGAGCTTACCTCTATGATTTCTGTATCACAATCATTCCATAGCATCGATGGGTTCTGGAATTGATCCTTCGAATGGTTCAAGATCCACACGATCCTCTGTCTCTTATCCTCCTTTATGTATTCGCTTTGACTTTGTCTGCATATATTTATTGCACAAAATCTAGTTCACATTGAATTTATTATTCAATCACTCAAAATGCACATTTATACAGGTTGAATCAATCTTTGTATATATAAATACAAACAAATAATTACAAAATGAGATCTCTGTCTCTCTGGCCTGATGTTCTAATATCAGTGGCCTCTGTTTACACTCTACCCATAGGCCTAAACCCACACTCTAGCTATCTATCTAGCCTGCCTAATTTCTTACTTTCTAACCCTTATCTTTGCTTTTTAGGCTACATTTATATAAAGGGATCCTAAAACCAATTCCGGTTTAGATCCATAAATTCCTTAACAAAATTCCTAAATCTCTTCCTTGTTCCTAAAACTCCTCTCTAATCCATAAATTCATGAACTGACTCATAATCTAAGATTTACAATCAATTCTCAAATCCCTAAATCTCTCAACTATCCTAAATCTCTCATGTTCTCCTATATTCGAGAACATTTACAATTATGCCTCACAATATTCAATTAATTCCCTATTCTAGCTTCTCTCATTAAGATCACTCAAAACATTAATATTACATTTAATTCACTCTTAGGAAACCAACTTCCTTGAAAACACAATACCCCTATGTCTACTACAATACAATGATTTTTCTTGGGCTGAATGCTCCTGCATCAGACTCCCAAAGTAGAAAATTTTCATGATATCTTGATCATGTGTCTTAATATGTTGATTGAAAAATCTCCAGGGTCCCAAACTTTAGTTTGTAGTTGTCCAAATGCTTTGCTCCTTTGCTGTTGATGTATGTCTACTGCATTTTGTTTCATCTTCCTATCCTTGTCAATCAGGTTCATACTCTGATTGATCATCATTCTTGCTGCTATCATTTTCCTCCCTAAGGCTTGTTTCATCATTAGCTCCATAATCCTTCAATCTCCATCTCCAACACATCCTTGGACTGGTCTATACTTTGCCACTTACTTCTTCATTTTTCTCTCTGTTTCAGGTTGTTGCTGTTGTCCACTAACTCTTCAAACTACTGTTCTTCTCCTTGAAGTTTTCGAATGCTATCACTTACTCTTACTTGTTCTTTGCTTATTTTGATTTCTTCCCTTTCATCCTTACCCTTTTCATGATTATCTCTTTCTGCATTGAATCATGGCTGTCTAGCATTCTCTTCGGCAATTGAACATCTCTGTTCCATGGATTAAATTCTTCCATAGAATCTTCTTCTTCCATTTTTATTTGGCTACTCATCTGTGCCAAATTTCCTCCAGCATCTGCAACTAAACCTACACTCATAAAACACTTGTTAAAATAAAAAGCATAAGGCTTATGTGCCTTATCTCCCTTTGGCAACACATCAGTATGCTGCTCTAATTTTTCTTCCTTTATCAGCACATCAGTATGGTGATTTGAATTCCCAACAGAATTCACGACACTGTCAGCTAGTCTCTCCTCAACGCCATCTGCTTCTATGATGTCTTTCTGCCCTTGTCCACTATAGTGAACTCCTTCCTCGGCAATCACATTGTCATACTCTAAATTTCATAGCAAATACTCCATCAATTCAATTTCTTTGTGACAATTCATAAGTACTTCATCATTACTTCTGTTTCCTGCATTTATACATAAATTATCAATCTGAGAATTACAAGGTTCAATAGTCTCAACTTTTACTTCACATATAAGCTCTTCTGATTGAATTTCATCTCCTTCTTTCACAAGAAATTGTTCCTGTGTTGTCACAGTTTCAAATATCAATGCATTATTAATTTCTTTTTGCTACAATACTTCACTGCTTCTCCCATTTAAGAGACATTCTCCATCCTCCTTTTCTTCAAAGATTTTATCTTCTGAAAGAGACTTTTCCATACTTCTGACAGCTTCAAAATATTGCTCATCCTTCGCAAAACTTGTAATCACATCAAAATTATTACATTCAACAATACAAGGTTTCATCTTTTCCTGTTGGTCTGCATTTGTCCAACAGTTTAGAAAAGAATCAATAATTCCTTCTTCTTCACCCAGAACTTTACCCTGCTCTGGTTCACAAATGGATACTTCCATTTCCAATTCAGCTTCTCTGAGTTCTTCAGATCTCAATTAAACACCCAGTACCTATTCAAGCTTCATCAACTCTTCTTGCTAGTTGCATATTCACCTGCTAACTTATCTTCTTTTGTAGCCTCCTTTGTAATTTATGCCACCTCACTAGCTTTTTCTTTAAAACCCAACCTAATCTCTGGTTTTCCTCAAGTATCATCATCAATACATTGAGTTGTTCTTTCATTTCTGCGATGTCTGTCAAGCTCCTCTTGACTCATCCCCTTGCCATTTTCCTTGGCATCCTCTTCCTTTGTCTTTCTTCTGTTGTGGTCTTCTTTAGAACCTCTGCGATGACTATCAGTATCCATCTTCTTCTCTATCTTTGTGAGTTCCTCACTCACTTACTATGAGCTGCATTAAAACCTTTGCAATAGCAAGTCCTCCCTACTACCACTTACCTCACCAAGCTTTCCTCTATACTCGTTCTTTTGGCAAGCCTTTGGTTCTCTATCTCTGGAACCTTCTTTGAGCACTCTTCTATGCTCCTTTAGTCTTCAACTCATCTGCACCTTCTCAAGAACAAAAATGTCTTCTTGTATTTCAATCACCATGAAATAATTGGTTCTGACCACTTCTTCTTTTGCTTAGAAAGTCTTACCAGCTTCCTTCATTACCTTGGCAATTCTACCCACATCCTTTGTGAATTTGCCTTTGTGAGCTGCAAAAATATGTCTGCGGTAACAGGTCTCCTTCTTGCTACATATGCCTCACTAAGCTTCTCTTCTCTGAGCTTAGTATTTTAGCATCTCTCTTGTTCTTTCCTTTGGAACCAATTGAGCACTCCTCACTCTAGATTGCTGCAACCTTCTCACCTTCTTATGCTGTTACCTGTGCATCAATATAAAACCCACAAATTCTCCAATCTTCAAATCAAATCAAACAAAACATGTCATCTCACCTTCAAGATCTCAGAATGATCTTGTTCCACCATTTACCTATACTTTGAATGGATTGTCCTCTTTTTCTTGCATCTACAAGTTTTACACCTCTGTGTACCTTCTGTTTGTCAGATTAGAATTTGATCCCCTCTTGCCTACATATACATCTTAAAACACATCCTATTCTATGTCCTTTTCTACAGAATTCCCTTATTCTGTTTTGCTATCAATTGTTTCAATCACAACTAGGCTCTGATACCAAATGACGCAGGGTTACCCCTTCTTTACCCATAGTATGCATGGATTATGCACATATCCTATCTGTCCCACGAATTTTAAATCTCTACTGAGTTAAATCTTCATTTACTAAGGTTTACGACCCCTTTAATAGAATTTAGGTTGAATGATTTATTAACACCCAACATAGTCTAGCCCTTCATTCAATATGCATGTATCGGACTTTAATCACCCCTTATCCTTCATATATCAATTTGTTAAATACTTTCTTTTAAATCCTTCCTATCATTGCTATCAGGACACATACACCCTTCTAAACCTTCATTAACTTTATACCCACATATATAATTCTCCCCATTGGTTATATAGGACTTCAACCACAATTCCTTCTATCGACGCTTTAATCCCTTTAATATTCTTTTAAAGAAGAAATACTTATAAACATGCATAAACATATCCTTTTTCTACCTTGGTACAGACTCTGCACAGTTACCGAGGCTCCTCTTTATCGCCAGTCGCAATCATGGTTCTCCGTGATTCTCATGAACATGCCTTCCTCTATCATATCTAATGTACGATAATGCATTATCTGAATTCAAATAACATTAACCGCACTTCATTTCCCTATTGGGTCCATTCTCATTGCCCCTTTGCATAATCGCATGTGTTAAAGCCAAGGTCTATTCCCATGAAATATTGCGACCCAATCATATCGCTTCCACTTAAGTTCAAAGGTTAATTCACTTACCATTGAAACATTGTGATGCGAATAAATCTCTACCATTAATGCTCCTTCCGATTCGACAGTCTTTATCTTCCCGATCACCAAAGCTTCTTTGATGGTTCTCTACTGTTGATATGCACTTAGCAGATCCAATGGTCCACAACAATTTCGAGTGAACAAGTTAAGCGAGATTTAACACCTTTTCCGACCCGATGGGATTTATAAACTCCCAACTTATAAAAGTTCTTGTCCGCTCCTTATGGTTAACACTTGATCTATTTAACTCTCGATGACTATAGATGTTATACCATTGACGACTGCGACGGTTATGCTATGTGATTTAATCCTAGCCGTTGATCACAAAAATCCAACGGCTATGGTTTTCCAATACTTCATTTCTCCGCTCATCCGCTTCACTTAGATTTTACGCCATTTCTTCACGTTTCTATGGTTTCCGGGTTTTCCAAAGGTTTCGCCTTTCGCTCCTCTCCTACTCAGTTCATTCCCGCTTGAGCTTACCTCTGTGATTTCTATGTCACAATCATTCCATAGCATCGCTAGGTTATCTAATTGATCCTTCAAATGGTTCAAGCTCCACACGATCCTCTATCTCTTATCCTCTTATGTGTATTCGCCTCGACTTTACCTGCATATATTTATTGCACATAACTCTGGTTCACATTGAATTTATCATTCAATCACTCAGAATACACATTTATACAAGTTGAATCATTCTTTGTATAGATAAATACAAAAAAATAATTACAAAATGAGATCTCTATCTCTTTGTCCTGATGTCCTAATATCATGCCTCTATTTACACTCTACCCGTAGGCTCAAACCCACACTCGAGCTATCTACCTAGCCTATCTAATTTCTTACTTTCTAACCCTTATCTTTGCCTTTTAGGTTACATTTATACAAAGGGATCCTAAAAGCAATTCTGGTTTAGATCCATAAATTCCTTAACAAAATTCCTAACTCTCTTCCTTATTCCTAAAACTCCTCTCTAATCCATAAATTCATGAACTGATTCCTAATACAAGATTTACAATCAATTCTCAAATCCCTCAATCTCTCAACTATCCTAAATCTCTCATGTTCTCCTATATTCGAGAACATTTACAATTATGCCTCATAATATTCAATTAATTCCCTATTCTAGCTTCTCTCATTAAAATCACTCAAAACATTAATAATCACATTCAATTCACTCGTAGGAAACCAACTTCCTTGAAAAAACATTACCCCTATGTCTACTAAAATATAATGATTTTTCTTGGGCTGATTTGTCCTGTCAAGATGTTGCATGGCTCGTGACTACGATAGTAGAATTGTTTCCGTGTGTGATTTACAAATTTTATCTTGTTGTTTTTGTTAGAAAATTATATATTACGGAGCAATGGAACACATAAAATATTGCAGAAATATAAACATAGAAAATGCATAAAACAAGAGAGACATAGATATATGCGGTTCACCTAGCCTGGGCTACATCCACGGAGAAACAACTAGTCTTTGTTTTATTATATTATCCAGCGAACTGAAGAGATACGACCTACAACAGATCTGCTGTAACACACTCTTCGCTCTCAGTCTCCTCTCTCTTCCTCACTCAAAATACAGATCTACATAGACGCAATACAATTCCCTCATATATAGTGAGGGGTTGCCTTCTAGGGCAAAAAACCATAAATTAAACATAACTTCTACCATCAGATCATCCTCCTAGTGAACAACCTAGATTGACTAGAAATTACAAGGATTTTACAAGGAAATTTTACATCCGTTTTTAGCTTTGGGGGCGCTCCCCCCGAACCCCGCCGGGGGATCGCTAGCCCCCAGACCCTCTAGCTAGGTGGGATTAGACCGCCCAGACCCCCACAGGGGGGAGAAGTCCCCCCCACACCCCCCCATGTGGAGGGGTGTACATTTTTCCTGGGGTATACATCCGGCTGAAACTTTTGAATACAGAAGATAATCAGGCTCCACACCCAACAATCTCCCACATGGAGACTGATTATAGAAACTCCATTGATGCTTCATTTTCTAGACAATAACTCCACTTTGAACTTGGTTATTTCACGTTTTCTTCATCATACTTGGAGACCAATTGAAATTGAGTAGATTCCCAGTTTCTCCCTGGTTACAACTTTTGTTAACATATCTGCAGGATTCTGGCTAGTGTGTATCTTTTCCAACTTCAACTGTCCATCTTCGAATGTTGCCGTATGAAATGGTACTTGAGCTGTATATGCTTAGTCTTGGAATGAAATGCAGAGTTCTTTGCAAGATGTATGGAACTCTGGCTGTCACTGTATAACCTGCCCAACTCCTGCTTCTTACCCAATTCATCCATAAACCTTTGTAACCAAATCATTTCTTTACTAGCCTCTGTAGTAGCAACATACTCTATTTCTGTTGTTGAGAGTGCAACAACACTTTGTAGTTTTGAGACCCAACTGATAGTTGTTCCACCTACAGTAAACACATACCCTGTTGTGCTCCTCTTGTTATCTCTATCACCTGCCATATCTACATCAACATATCCCTGTAGAGCAATGTTTGAACCACCAAAACATATTGCTTGATTTGTGGTACCTCTCAAATACTTGAGAATACACTTCACTTCCATCAAATGTTTTTTTCCTGGATTGTTCATGTACCTGCTTACAACTCGCATTCCATGTGCAATATCAGGCCTTGTGCAGACCATTACATACATTAAGCTTCCAACTGCTGATGCATATGGAACTTTAGACATATGAGCCATTTCTTCCTGAGCCTTGGGACATGCCTCCTTACTTAATTTGAAATGGCTAGCCAAGGGTATACTAACTGGTTTTGTAGTTTTCATATTAAACCTTTTCAACACCTTTTCTATGTACTCACTCTGAGATAATGTTAATTTGTGATTTTTCCTGTCTCTAGTTATTCTCATACGAAGGATTTGTCTTGCAGCACCCAAATCCTTCATTGCAAATGAGTTTGCAAATTTCCTTTTGAGCACATTTATTTTCTACGTGTTAGAACCTGCAACAAGCATGTCATATACATATAATAACAATATAATATAGCTGCCATCATTTTACCTTTTGAGATAAACACAATGATGAGAGTGACACCTAGTATAACCTTGTTCAGACATAAACCTGTCAAATTTTAGATACCACTGCCTTGGAGCTTGTTTTAAGCCACACAAGCTCTTCTTCAACCTGCACACTAGTTTCTCCTTCCCTTTTACCTCATATCCTTGTGGCTGCTACATATATATCTCTTCCTCCAAATCCACATGGACAAAGGTTGTATTTACATCTAACTACTCTAGATGTAAATCTTCAGCAGCTACTAGACATAGAATAGTTCTGATTGAAGTAATTTTCACAATAGGAGAAAATATCTCATCAAAGTCTACCATTTTTCTATGCAAACCCTTTCACCACAAGTCTAGCTTTGTACCTTTTTCTACCTCCATCTTCTTCCTTCAACTTGTAAACCCATTTATTCTTCAATGTTGTTTTACCTACATGCAACCTGACTAAGTCCCAAGTCTGGTTATGTGCGAAGGAGTCCATCTCTTCTTTCATGGCTTGTACACACTTCTTCCTGGTTTTTACCTGCACTCCTTCTTCATAACATTCTGGTTCACCAGAATCAGTCAACAATACATAATATAATGAAGGAGAGTATCGTTCAGGGGGTCTACTTATCCTGGTAGATCTTCTAACACCACTTTGAGGTGTTTGAGGTGCTTGTTGCTGTTGTGGTTGTTGTTCTAGCTATTGATCATTATGATTTTTAGGCATCATCACTTTTCCTGTGATATCGTCAAGCAGTGTGTATTCTCTATTTTCTTTTTCCTATTTCTTTTCCTACAACCGATTCTTATAAAGGCAATCCTGCATGCAATCTCATGCACCTTGCACACTCCATGATTATCCTGCTCATCCTTTCTGACACACCATTTTCTTGTGGTATTCCTGGCACTGACTTCTCTCTGCGAATTCCATTCTCTGAATAGTACCTATCAAACTCTTTGCTGCAATATTCACCTCCATTATCTGATTTGAGACTCTTTAACCTTTTCCCTGCCTTATTTTCAACCAAAGATTTCCATTTCTTGAAAGTATCAAATAGATCAGATTTATTTTGAATACAATAAATCTAGGTTTTTCTAGTTGTATCATCAATAAAAGTAACATAATAACGAGAGCCACCAAGAGATGAAAACTAAGTAGGTCCCCATACATCAGTATGCACACGCTCTAATTTTTCGCTCTTCTTTTCTTTCCCAACTCTAAGGAATATGACTCTCTTCTGTTTTCCATAAACACAATTCTCATAGAATTTTAAATCAACATGCTTCAAACCTGGCAACAAATTTCTTGAGTGAAGAATCTACATCCCCTTCTCACTCATGTGCCCGAGCCTATGATGTCACAATGTCGTATCTTCTCCTGTAGAGGTTAAAGCATTAACAGAATTAGAAATACCATTGCATAAATACAATGTACCAACTTTCTCTCCTTTCGCTATTACTAAGGATCCTTTAGTGACCTTTCAGCTTTTATTTGTGAAAGTTCTTACGCAACCTTCACCTCCCAACTGCCCTATTGAAATTAGATTTTTCTTCAGATCTGGAACATGCCTTACCTCCTTCAATAGCCATTGATTTCCATTCTGTTGTTTTATGAAAACTATACCCATTCCAATGATTTTACAAGGTTTATCATCACCCAATCGAACCTGTCCAAAATCTCCTTGAACATAATCATAAAAATGTTTCTTACAGGTGTGGCATGGAATGAGACCCCTGAATCTACCACCCAGGCATCAATATTATTTTCTAACGAAAGAATCAAAGCATCTTGCAACACATCACCTGTTACATTCGTTTCATGATTAGTTTCTTGCTCCACGTCTCCTTCTTTTCCCTTCTGAGACTTGCAGTCTTTCTTCAGGTGTCGTTTCTTCTCGCATTTCTAGCACACTATCACTGATCTGGACTTAGATCTACCTTTTCTTGACTTACTGCGATATCCTGGGCTCTTTCCTCTTTCCATTTTTCTTCCCCTAGTCTCTGCAGTCAAAGCATTACCTGATCTCTCACCAGAGCTTTTCCGTAGCATTTCCTCGCTAAGGATTGCACCGACAACATCATCAAACTTTAAAGTACTAGATCTAGAGACAGAGTTACTAATGGCCATAGCTAAACCATTCCAAATTTCTGGCAATGAGCACAGAAATAACAGAACCCTAACTTCATCATCAAAATTTACCACTACAGAACTTAACTGACTTGTAACTGTATTAAAATCATTTAAATGGTCTACAACAAATCCACCTTCTGACATCTTCATATTAAATAAACGCTTCATAAGAAATACCTTATTTGAGGCCAAGGTTTTTCGTATAGTTTGGCCAATGCCGACATTAAACTCTCTGTTGTCATTTCCTTTGAAATATTAAACGCTACCGACGCTGCTAGGCATAGCCGTATTGTTCCAAGTGTATTTATGTCGAGAATATCCCATTCTGTGTCTGTCATACTCGTCGGTTTCTTTTCCTCTCCACTCAATGGTAGGTACAAATCTCTCTGATACAGATAATCTTCCATCTGCATCTTCCACAGCTGGTAGTTTTGGCCTTTGAATTTTTTGACCCTAAACCTACCATCTTCTGCCATTTCTCCCACTCGAACCAGGAACCCTTCTCTCCTACGAGTTTATCAGCCAAATAGAACTTTAGCTCTAATACCAATTGTTAGAAAATTATATATTACAGAGCAATGGAACACATAAAATATTGCATAAATATAAACACATAAAACACATAAAAGAAGAGAGACAGATATACGTGGTTCACCCAGTTTGGGCTACACCCATGGAGAAACAGCCAGTCCTTCTTTTAATATATTATCCAGCGAACTGAAGAGATATGACCTATAGTAGATCCGTTGTAACACCCTCTTTGTTCTCAATCTCCTCTCTCTTCCTCACTTAGAATACAGATCTACGTAGACACAATACAATTCCCTCATATATAGTGAGGGGTTTCCTTCTAGGGAAAAAAACCCTAAATTAAATATAACTTCTACCTTCAGATCATCTGCCTAATGAACGACCCAGATTGACTAGAAATTACTAGACTTTTACAAGGCAATTTTACATATGTTTTTAGCTTTGGGGGTGCTGCCCTCGAGCACCCACTGGGGGACCGCTGGCCCCCGGACCCCCCAGCCAGGGGAGATTAGCCCCCTCGGACCCCCACATGGGCGACAAGTCCACCTCGCAACCCCCCCACATGGAGGGGTGTACAGTCTTCCTGGGGTATACATTCCGCTGAAACCTTTGAATACAGAAGATAATCAAGCTCCACACCCAATTGTTTTCATCAATCTATTGGCTTCTACTAGTTGAAAGTAGAAGTAGATTCTTGTCCTCTGCTTTAGTACAATGCATGAGCTTGTGAATCTATAGGATTTTCTATAGAAAATGGGGGTGAAAATCATGAACCAGTAGGTACCCCAGTTCCAACAACGCAGTCGGAAAAGATCCCTAAAGAAAAAGAGACAGGAGGATTCAAACGATAACATGTTTCTAAATTTCATATTCCGATAACAAATTTACAAGGATAACTAAAGAGAACCAACTAGCACTCATAATAACCACTACAAATCAAGGAGGATGGCGGAAGGTATAAAAGAAGAAAGGAAGAAAAGGGTAACCAATTTTCTTCCTTTTTGAAGTAGTTTTTTTATATGTACAGTCTTGTGAATATGAGTTTCGACTAGCATTAGGAGAATTTTGAGGTCTAAAATTGGCCTCCTAAGGAAATTATAAAATAATAGTGGAATAATAAAATAATATTAGATTACATTATCAAATTTTAGAGGGAAAAAAGAAAAAAAAAAAAATTCAACTCGTATTTTCAACTTATATCCCTATGGGGTTACTCAAATTTTGAGTAGCCACACTTGTTGGATGAATAATTTGATTCCTCATCCAATCAGTACCCATGCTGCATACTTTCTATGGACCCTAATACACGAAAAATGAAAAATACAAGAATAACGTGATTGCAATCACGTTTTTTCATATATTTCTCATTTTTCGTGTAGCAAGGTCCATCAAAAGTATTCAACATGGATACTCCTTGGATGATGAATTAAATTATGCATGCAATGAGTACTCGCTAGAAATTTGAGTAAAACCTTAGGGAGATAAGTTGAAAACACGAGTTGAAAAAGTAGTTTTATTATTTTATTATCTTTTAATCTTTCTACATTTTTACTCCAAAAACGGTTAATCATCCCCCATAGTTGACATCATCATCTTGAATCTTGTTGGCTCTTATAAATTTTATTTTGGTTGTACATTTTTCTTAGGAGGCGCATTTTAGACCTCAAAAATCCCCTAATGTTTGGTTGAATGTTGTGAGCATTTACAACATGTAATTTTGTTTTCATTAATAAAATTATGATTTTTCCTTGGGAAAAAATGCATTATTAATGGTGGATATTTATATCATTATAATTTTATGATTCTACCAAGTATGAAAATAATATCTATCTTATACCAAGGCTATTGGAATCTACAACTACACTCCTCTCATTTGAACTCTTGCTTATTTTCCTTTGCTCCTTAAATCCATATGGATTTCTTGTCCAAGTACCATTTTTCATGAAGTGTTTGCTCTCTCTCATAAAGCAACAAGTTTCCTTGAATGTTGCAAAGCATAATTCAATAAATCAATGGTTAACCTATCAAGAAATTTGTATTAAGACCCTATGGCATCTTGCTAAGGTTGAATTTTATTTGGCTCAATCTTGCTAAGTGATTTTTAATTTATGTATTTATTTATTATATTGTTTTTATTGAGGTGTAAATCTTGAAAGATGTTTCATATTGGTCTCCCTAAGAAGGATACAAAGAAATTGTCAATTATTGTTGCCTTTGGCCTTGCACAACATTATAATAAACCATGTAATCTTCAAAATGAATTTGATGCTCATCTACATGAAGATGATGAATCAGATAGTGTATAGCTTGTTGAAAGAGAACAACCATCAAAGAAACACAAAATAATATTCAAATCTAAATGGAATGAGATATTTCCATGGGCTTATGTTGTAAAATATTGTAATGGTAATGAAAGGATAAAATGTTCTTTATGTGTTAAATTTAAAAGAGATACTTCATTTGCAAAAGTGGGAAACACCACTCTTCAAATCAATGATCTAAGTGGCCATGCAAAATCAGAAGCTCATAAATAATGTTTACAACTTTTGGAGGGAGAAAGAAAACAAATGAATATTCCAATTACTAAACATGTCAAACTAATGGTAGATGTTGAGAAGGAGATAATTATATCATTGATTAAAAACATGTATTTTGTTGCCATACATAATTTATCTTTAGAAGTGTATAAGACAATATTTCACTTGAATAGGTATAAATGCACTCCACACATGCTTCTAATAGATGAATATTTTTCATACACAAGTACAACATTAGGAAAAGGATTTATTCAAGCTGCTAAAGAGGTGTATTCGAACAAACTAAAAGCGGAGATTTTACATAGCCTGTTCTACTCAATTTTAGTTGATCAAAGAACTGATCAAATTATGGAACACCATTTGATAATTTATATTACATATTTGAAAAATGGAGGAAGAGGTAAATGTTTAACAAATTTTATATGTTTTCTTCAAATGAAGGATGAACAACTCAATGTATGCATGATGCAGTGATAACCCTTTTATTGGAAATGGATATATCTTTGATGACGTTTGTTGGTTTTGGTTCAGATTATGTATCTTCCATGAGGGGTATTCATGAATGTTTATGTTCTAATATTTGTCAAGATGTTCCTCATTTATTATATATCCATTTCATAGCTCATATGGAAGCATTAATAACCAATGAGGCTTAATCTCATTTTCCAGTGTTTCAATATATTAACAAATTTGAAAACAAAGTTTATTCATGGCTTGGGAAATCAACTAAATGACATGGACAATTGAAGAAGCTAATGTAATAATTTAAATTCACTAATTTAGAGGTCTTACAAATTATTCAAATTAGGTGCCTCTCTAGATGAGAGGTCATGGAAAGACTTGTTAAATTCATGCATTCTTTGTTAAAGGATTGGGAGTTAGGTGAGAAAAAAATGTATGAGTTGGAAACAATATTTCAAAAGAAATTTTTCATCCATCTACTCGTAGATGTGATGACTGAATTAAATAAGTTGAATCAAAAGATCCAAGAGGAACATGTTGATATTATATTTATTAGCACTACTTTAGATGTTTCTATTAGCATGCTTCATAAACGATTTTTGGGAAGCATTTTTGGGGTAGGTGTAGTGCACATGTATCCTTTTTTAGTTAAAGAACAAGGAGAAACCCTTGAATTTGTAGAAAGCACAAGTATGATACATTTACATCCATTGAGTTTCAAACATTTTCCAAAGATGAAAAGATTGAAGACACTAGATGATTGTATTCTTTTGGGAAAATGTATTATTGTAAAGGTGATTGAATCTTTAGATATGAGATTCACAGATTTACATGTATTTAATGTTTCTAACTTTTTCAATCCTCAACGTTATTATGAATAAGTGAATGATATAAATTGTCAAACAAAAATATGGTTGAAATGTTTATGTGAAAAAATTAGGATTGGGGAATCATCTATTATTGATATTGCTAGATGTTTGAGTGAAATGGATGAATTTATTTGTATTATTTCTAAATCATACCCTAAAAAACATATGTGTGGAGCATGGGACCTATGTGAAGATGAATGTGAATGGTTTGAATGCTCCATATTTGATGTAATTATGACAATTGGTTCTCATTATCCCAATAATCTCAACAATTTTTGAAATAATTTTTTGAAAACTAAATATAATAAAAAAAGATAATAGATCAAGACTTTCATTGGAGACACTATATATGATCTAGGAGGATCTTCAAAAGTACCAGTGGCATGGTATAAAGGCTAAAAAAATCAAAGTGGTATAATCTATACAAACTTAGCATCATAGCAAAGTGCTCGTCACCCTGATTCCAACAGTGTGAACGATACTCGAATATGAGCTTGTATGCAGAAGTTAGAGAAAGTCAAAATTCAAGTTTGACTTGGATAGGTGGTAGAGGAAATGACGTGACATAACTCTTCAACGAATGGGGAAGCACCAAGTGTAAGGATGCCATTGGCCCTGCATTTCGCTAATCACAAATGGCGAAGGTCTGTGGTTAAAGGATTGGCCCCAACAATCTCCGAGTTGCGATTGTGATATCATAATCGTAGATCGAAGGAGGGCCAGTGGTATAAAATAGGCCCTCATACAGAACTAGAGTTTGATGCAATAATCACATATCGTAGATTGCATAGTAGCATGGTTTAGAATCAGCCCCCAAATTAGAGTGCGATGCGATAATCACATATCACAGATCACAAAGTAGTCATGTTTTAGAATCGGCCCTCGGACTAGACCAGAGTATAATGAGATAATCTCATATCACACATCACATAAGACATCAGTAAGAATTGGCTCTTGAGCAAGCGTGGAGTGTGATGCAATATCGCACATCGCATATCGATGAAGTATAGAGTTATCTTATATGTGTTACCCCTAGCTTTGGTCGATTGTGATTTATGATGGCATATAGGCACTGATGAATTATGGTTCTCCATTCATAGCATTGTGGGGTCCATTAAAGTCGATGGTTTAAGGAGTTAAGCATCGATTCTCTATGTTTAAGACTCCAGTTTAGGGAATTAATTAGTGGTTAAGAAGATAACCAAGAAATATTCTGTGGAACTATTTTTTTGGTATTTTTACTATGTTTAACAGGGTTGTACCTACGCACTATTTCGGGACTGAGAATCTTTGTGTATTGAAACAACCTGCCTTCTATGTTTATCATTTTGCTGACTACTCAGTTCATGGATAAATCTGTTGACCGAAATTTATATGGATTATTTGCATTGGACAAGGGGAGAGCAGCTGTGGGATTTCTCAGAATACCACTGCAGAGCAATAGCACCTACTCCTGGCAGGTTGACGAAACCTTGCCTCAAGTGTCTAAAATTTCTGAGAGGTGCAAGAAGCCCTTTTATCAGAATTGGGTGTTCGGACAGGCATTTCTACACGATTTTTTTCCAAGCTTTCAGTGATGTTGTATGTTTCTAGAGCCCAGCGTTAAGGCATGCTAGAAGCCAGGCCGAAATTCCAATATGTCCTAGGTGCTAGGGTCTACCAACACGTGCCAAGGAGTATTAAGGAGTACTAGGGAAACACAAAGGAGAAATAGGTCAAAATGCATGGAAATGAATATTGAATAAGAGTTTGTGACTAGGAGTGTCAACAAGCTCTAAGTGTGCTAAGGAGAGAGTGACAAGGTATGCTAGGTAGTTCCAAGGAATGCTAGAGTGCTAGGGTGACATGCCAAGATGTGCTAGGTGCTAGAGTATGCCAATGCATACTAGGGAGTGTAAGGGAAACACACGGAAGCACTAGATCAAAATTCATGGAAATGAATGATTAAGAGTGTGTGATGAGTGTCAACGAGTTCTAGGTGTGTTAAGGAGGGAGTGACAAGGTTATATGCTAGGTAGTGCCAAGGTATACTAAGCTACCAAGGCGTGTTAGGAAGTTATAGGGTGTGTTAGGGAGTGTCAAAGCATGCAAAGGAATGTAGGGGATTATAACACATTCCACATAGTGCTAAGGCATTCTAAGACATGTCAGCTGCTATGGCATGTCAAGATGTAAACTATGTTACTTAGTTGTTTTATGGCCACGGTTGGATGTTATGAGCATTGCCTTCATAACTTTTTAAGTGGGATGTGTTGAGATTGAACATGAGCAACCTAAGATGAGTTACAGGTAGTTCTTACGTGAACAAGGCATATGTTGAATTTCCACAGCACATAAGAATCTGGGTTTGGTCTTAGAATATTTGATGCAAACACACTCAAGTGTCATAACACAGCTACTTTACAAATGAAATCTACACACATCAGGGAATAAACTAATGCACATGACAATTTTTAAATTTTTCAAACTCTTCTTCATTATATTACAAACTATAATAGAACATGTAAGAGCTCACATACCAGGGATCATGTCCCTTTACAATCACACTAATACAAGGAATACAACTAAGGCTTGTTGTTAGTCCTTTAATAACCAATTGAAAGGAAAAGTGAAATTGAAAGGAAAAGTGCATTATCCCGGCCTCTTTCACCATATCTTGATAAAGGTTATAGTGCTCCATCAGTTGAAAGAGAATAACATGACATGGTACACAAACGCATATAACCACATCACCAAGCCAGCACCAAACCATGTCAGTACAACCCATGGAGGGGGGGTCATCAAGAAAACATGATGAGGTTTCCAAGGCACCTAGGCTAGAGTTGACAAAGACATATCAGAGAGGTAGAAGCCTTGTGTTTTCTCCTCAAATTAAGGAAGGGGCCAAGCCTACTTCATCAGCAGGACAAGGATCACCATCACATCATGAGGCTTCTTTGCATGATGAGGAGCCCATTGAGCATGAATTTGACCTAGTTGACTTGGAGGCACATGATGAGCATCAAAACCTACAACAAGTCATAAAAGAGAAGGATTCTTAGATCATGGAGCTCAAGGAAAATTTGGAAAGGGCCAAATTCATCATTTCATTCCTTGAGCAAGAAAACAATCAACTTAAGGAAAAACAAATAGTCATGGAGAAAGAGAAATTCAAAGCCAAGAAACAAGAGATGAAAGGTAAGGAAATGGTGGACCATGATGACACTGATCATCATGAAGTACATGTGGAAAGGAAGAGACCAAGGCCAATGGGTCTTAGGAAGGAACTTTAGAGGGAAAGAGAACAAAAGCCACCAATGGAAGAATTGACCTTTGAAGAGAGGATTGCCATGGAAATAAATGAGGACAGGGAGTTTTGGCTTGAAAAATTCAATTTCCACCTTGATAAGATCCTTGACAAGGCCAATAGGGATAACAAGTTGCAAAAGAAAATGGTCATCCATTATTACACAAGGAATCAGGTTGCTAAGGTCAAAATCAAGCAGTTGAAGGAAAAACTCGAGGAAATTCTAATCAGCCAAGAGGAGAAGGGTAAGTTAGATTTTCTTGTTGATGCATCCATGATTGCATAACATACCTCATCAGGCATATCTAGACAAATTTTGGGAGGATTTGGAGAAAATTTTGTGTTTTGGGGCAGACTTGCAATTTTTTGGCAATTTTTTATTTAGGGGCACAGCGAGCTCACGCTGCACTTCTTCCTCAGGGCTCCAAATGATGGAAATGTAGCATTTTTCAAGATATTATGACCCCTTCTCAATGTTAAACACACATGGGGAGTGAGAAAGATATAAAAGATAAAGCATGCAATACAATTTTATTAACAATTTGATATACATTTATAGTACATGTGGTGACCGTTGGGATTCACATCCCAAGGTCTCTTGGACTGCTTTTGTCCATTCGACTTCCACACTAACCCATTAAGGATTAGGTGTCCAAAATTCCCCCCCTTAATCCGAAGGGTTATGTATGAGTCCAAGAAGAGAGCTGTAATAAAAAATGTGCAAATATGCATGGCAACACTAGGTTGAATGTGCTCTATGAAATGTTGGTATAAAGGGCGGTGGTTTAAGGATGGCCACCATCACTGGAACACTTAGTGTAGTTCCCAGAACTCTTCCAAAACTGGCAAGAAGCTGAAGTCTTCTGCTAGAGGAAGTGATCCTACTGTTTTAAAGAGGGAAACCTTCAACCATAAAAGGGAGGTCTCACCCCGCATAAAAGCTAAAACTTCAACCTGAAAAGCGAAGTCTCAACCTGTGATGGTTTAAGGATTACCAACAACTCTGGAATGCTTAATGCAATTCCTGAAACTCTTCCAAAACTGGCAAGAAGCTGGAGTCTTCTGCTAGAGGAAGTGTTCTCA